>MDKI01166859.1:0-16161 GCA_005239505.1 Nicotiana paniculata
AATTGGCCATCATATCTTTACCCGACAACTCTTTCATCCTTCCCGGGTAAAGAGGGGCAGTTGATGATACCCAATTTTTTCCTCAAACTATTTTTTGAACTTGCATATATACCTTCAAAATCATTCTTTACAATAACTGGTATTTTCCCATAATTTTTTTCGTATTTTTACCAAATTATTTTCCTGTTTATTTAATACTTTATATTCTATAATTATTCATAAATGATGTTATAAATAATTTCAAATTATTTTCTTGCCCAATATGTTATTCATATCCTATTTAATTCCTTAGGACTTAATCATTTCACAAATTAGCCAATATTGGCATTATTTAGCTAATTTCAGCAATTTTTGCAATAATAGCACAAATGTACATTTATAACATTTTAAAATCAATAGACGATCATTTATATTTTTATATATATAATCACCTTTATTTCATTTATTTGGTCTTGATTCCATTTTTTACACAATTACTAGCCATTTTATTAATTAATTATTTTGTTTAATTAGGTATTTAACACTTAGCCCTATTTATTTAAATTATAGCCAACTCTAAAAACCCAATACCCAACTTACCCGTAACCCATAAACGACCCAGCCCAAACCAACCCCATACCCGACCCAGTTCCGTACACATCTGGGCCGTTGATCAAATAAGATCAACGGCCCAGACCCCCCTTTCCATAATTAATTCCCACCTAACCCCCTTCCCCGTCTCATTTTCCAGACTCCTCACTCTCTCTCTTCGTCTCTTCATATCTCTCTATCTTTCTAGTAATCTATATAAGCATCCTTGGCTTCTCCCCTCCGATGGGGTCTGTTCATCTTCTCCGACTTGTTTCCTCACCAGAATCTATGGCTTTCTACTGTCTCCTGGTCATCTACCCGCCTCTCAACCCCTCAGTGACATCCTAGGTTCTTCAGATGAACCTGGAGCGGTTCACTCACGAGGTTTGCCCTCTTTTATGGAGTTCCACGAAACCCTAGTTCTCTGTATCTTTGGATTTTCTTTAAGATCCGTCTTATATTTACGATCCTATTAAGTTTTTTCTTGTTTTTCTCCGGAAAATTTGGTTTTAAGCGATTTCGAAAACTAGGGTTTCTATACCCTGTTCTCAAAACAGTTTCCTTTTGATTTTTTGATATCCATGTTATGTTTAAGTTATTATCTCTTGATCTTATGTTATTTTTAACTGTTCTTGGTGAAACTCTAAGTATTGTGGTTTGTTCTTTGTTATTTGACTGTATGCATCCATGTATTCTCTATGACTCCTATCTAATCTACTACTATGACCTCTTCCTGTTAATTTCTATGAGTACCTCTTTGTGTTGATAAGTGATTGTTGTTTGAACTCTTGAAAATCCCTACCTTTATCATACTGGCTCTTTACTGGTTGATTGATATTGATTCTCTTGTGTAAAATCCCATGCTTGTGATGTTTTCCTTAAATACACAGTCCTGTATATTCTGCCTATAAGTTTGCACCAATTTTTGAATTATTTCTATACTTGGGTGATGCTTTCCCTAATTACTTGGGATTTCCTGTGATTGAATCCGAGATTCTCTTGACTGATTTCAAACTGATGCCCTAATTTTCTTTACACACGGGTAGTTCAATTTTTCTTATTTACCCACTATGTACTTGGTTTCATTTGTACACGATGTGAATGTTTCTGCCTAATCAGCCTTATTAGACTGATTTTCTTTCCTTATTCTGCCTTGACTATACCGTTTGAAACTAGACTCCTTGATTAAAGGAGTCTAGTTGCCTTAAATGGTGTTAATTGAATTATTTCCATGATTTGTGCACTCCTTACCCATGTACTACTCATTTTTTTCAAACTATATAAAGAGCTATCTTTCCTCTTTGCAAACACAATAAAATTCACACACAGACTGATATTGAGAGCACTGACACACACAGACATTGCTCTGAACTTTTCTGTGCTTTCATACACTTCTTGCTCTCTGCATCTATTTCTGACTACTCAGTCGACTGAAAGCCAAGACTGAGTAACCTTTATTGCTCTTGTGCTCCTGCATACTACTGTCCTACTATTCCCCTCTCATTATGCATACTATTGTTTTACTGCTGCTCTCTTTGTCCTGTATACTGCTGTTTGGTGCTCTATCTCTTTGCACTTTGCTGTTCTATACCCTTGACTGGTATGTTCCTAATTTAAGTTTTCAGAGTCTCAACACAATATGTTTCAATTCATGTTACTATACTTGTTGTTCCTATTGTGCTTTATTTTATGGTTCTATTGCCTACCATGTAACTAGCATGCTTCTATGATTTCCCCTTCCCTTTTAGTATAAGATGTCTCATGATTTACCTTGTATGATTTACTTTAACCCTGTTCTACTCCCATGGAGTCAGCATTCCTGTTTTATCTATGTGATTATCCTTTTCCTGTCTCAAATGACTGTTGTTCTTATATGTTCTCTTCCTCTACTTAGCTTCCAATACTGCAGACCTGTGTCCCCCCCACATGATGCCTAAATGTTGTATGATTTTGACTCTATACCTAATACATGACTCTGCTTGATATGTGACGTTTTATGATAACTATGTGAATATGTGACCCTATTCTGCTACTAATATGGTGATTAACTGTCCCCAACTCCCCTTATCCTTGTTTGTGTTTGCTCTTTCTTGAGTTCTCCTTCTGCTATATTATGGTTGCATTGTTCTCTCTTCTTTTTTGCAAAGGGTTTTACAAAGCTCTTCATTATTCTCGAAAGTTGTTTTCAAACTACTTTTCAAACTCAAACACTCTTTTTAAACTTTAAGCACTTCCCACTACTCTTAGACTCTAGGTTCAGCCCCCTTCGTGTGAGCACTGCCTTGGGGACCTTTGAGTACCTATTGAACTCTGACACACGAGGCTGGCACTCCACACTGCACTTACTCATCCTTGGCTAGGGTACCTGGGTGTGAGCACTGTCCAGGATCTTCTGAGGTCCTTCGAAACTATGACACACTTGGGTTGAAAGGTCATGGCGTATGGTAAGTGGATCTAGTACTTTGGTCCTACTGTCAGGCTCTCTATAGTATAGCTTCTTGATTTGCCTTTATTCAGTTGTGTAATTCATTATTCTTGGCATGTAATAATCTGTAAATGAATATTTGGGGCTGGATAGTGAAAGGGTGGGGATTATGCATGCTTAGATAGTTATGGGTAGAAATCATGACTATAGGATTTATTTACCTATGTGTGCAATAGTATCATGTTTAGGATATGCATACCATGCATTAGAATCCATGTTTAAGTTCTTTATTTCAGCATATCTATTCTAGTCATGTCATTGTATAGGCCCTGCTCACAGTTCATCACTATAACAAAGTAATAAATTGCTTCATTCTCATAAGTACTACATTTAGAAACCATGTTTTAGGTATCCCTGTGTGCATTATATATCATGTTCTCTAAGACTTTGCGTTCAGCATATTTGTTTCAAGTTATATTCTGTCGAGCACCTAGTCAGTATGTATTAAATCTAGGAACCTCGCTAAAATCGTGTTAAATAGTTTAAACGTTTTTCTATAAATGTATTATCCTTTATATGTTTAACATTAGAGTTAAATATGTATTTCACTCTTTAAAATGAATAATTAGTATTACGAACGCCTAGATAAACTTTAGGCCTTATATTCATTAAAACAAAAATTAGTCGTTTTATGTCTGGGGTGTGTTAAAAGTGATCTTTAGAATTAATCAATCCTTAGAACTTTGTTGTTTTTCATTGTTTTCACTCCTGATTTGTTTAGCAACTAATGGATTTTCCAAACGATTATTCCTTCTACAAAATCATTCTGTTCGAATTCTTGTTCTTTTTTTAGAACTACTGGTTTTCTGAAATAGCTTACTCATTCTCCTTTTCACTAAAGTTTTCTTTCTTAAAATACTGACTGCTACTCTGCTTCAAACTGCTTAATCTTTTAAAGTCACTTCCCTTTTGGATCATTTTGTTATTTTAAGATCATGCTTTACTGATTTCTCTGAAGCTTCCTATTTATTTTTTACTAGGGACTTCACTAAACTGCTGTGCATTTTTTTTTAATTCCTTCTCCAGTCTTTAAATCACTGGAATTTTAAAAATCAATCGTTCTCTTCTCAAAACTATTCTATCCTTTTAAACTCCCTGCTTTATTACTGAGTTTCAAGAAACCCCCAAAACTTCTGAAACCTACTGTTTTCCAAACTCCGAATCCCTGTTTTAAATCCTGATTTTGAGACCTTCTTTGTGTTTGAGACGTGCTATTTACACGCCTTACTTGCGGAGGGGTACTTGAGCCATATGTTTTTTATGTGTATCCCATATGTGTAAGTCTTATCTGTTTTCTACTTGTCGCTTAGAATTTTATCCTTTAAACCTAGGGGTTCAACCTAGTACTCACCTTGTAGGATTTAGTAGTCCTAAACACCCCCAGGACTTATAGGATGGGACGGGTAATATCACGCAATAAGCTTTCATGACCAGCACGCGCTTCTTTAAATAACCTCTACGGGGTGGGAAGGGTAGAATACAGGTATGATGACCGGTGCGCTAATACCACGTGTAGCCCCTCTTCGAGGAGTAATTACCAGGTATTGCATTGATGTGATCCGTATTATTTTAAACCTAGGACAATTCTTTTTCAAATTTTTTACTCTAATGTTTTCCCAAAACCTTTAAAGATTTTCGTACTTGTTTGAAATTCTCTCTTATATGAACTTACTTGCTATTTGTTTACTGTAAAAATTCACAAAACTTCTTGGCTGGGACCCACAGTTGTGGATCTTGAGGGGTGCCTAACACCTTCCCCTTAGGATAACTTCAAGCCCTTACCCAATCTCTTGTAATGCAAACTAGTTCATGAGTTATCTACTCTAGGTGCCCTAACGCACCACAAACATCGCTAGGTGGCGAATCTTCCTAAAACCTCTTCCTTTAAGGAGTTGTCCAGAATGTCATGAACCCGATCTCTCCGCACCTGACACGTGCAAGGAAAAAAGTGGGGCGCGACAGCATGGCGACTCTGCTGGGGATGTTCCCTAGGCTTACACCATTACAGGCCATCTTGTGAATTTGGACCTTTCAATTTCTATTTAAATGTCTATACCCTTTCTTATTCCCGTTATATGCTGTTAACTGTTTAATTTCACAAGTATTTAGTTCTCCTGAACTTAACTGATGTCTCTTCATGTTTTCTTTGTAACTGCTTCCAATTATAACTGTCGTATTTCCTTTCTTTACCACTTTCCAATGTGAAAATACATGCCTACTTGTTTAAATATTATTTATTGCATATCATGCATCGCATTCATATTCCACTCGTGACAAACAAAATCCTTTAGCAACGCTTACAATGAGTGGTTGCGCTATTCCAATATTGCTACCCCTAAATTCGAAAAGGCGTATTTGCGGTAAAACTCATCGATCAGCGGTGCAGTCGACAGTTACGTGCCTTCCCCCTTTGAGTTGTCCGCTCAAGGGTACCTGTATAAAACCCCATAGAAACCTTACTCTATTGTATGTTGCATACATCATGGTCAAACCTATCCAGGCTAACGTGTTGTCTGCACAACAGTCTTTAAGATAGCCTTATCCAAAGTCCATTGGGTTTCCCTGGAACCCAAACGGACGCCTTCACGTTCTGTGCATTTATTTGGAGAATTAAATGCTAATGCTAATTATTGATGTTAAATAGTCGAGTCTGGTGGGGGTAAGGGCCTAACTTGTTTGTTTTGCAGAAATGAGGCACGAGGTCCCCAGATTCGGCATGGCCACCAATATCCACCCCAAACTACTAAACTGGTGGGAGGATCTTCACTCCAGTGACAGAACAGCCGTTAGAAAACACTTGGGCAACCTGCCTTCTCTTCTGGACATTCAGCCTAACAACATGATGATAGAAGCTGCTACCCTGTTCTGGGACTGTGAGCGGTCGGTCTTCTGCTTTGGAAACAATGAGATGACACTATTGCTAGAGGAAATAGGAGGGTTAGCCGGTTTAGCTTGGGAGTCTCCAGGTTATTGATGCCTGAAAACCGTAAAGGCCGAGGTATTCTCAAGATGATGGGGCTAAAGAAAAATCCAGAATTGGTCTGCTTGGAAGACTCGTACATCCCCTTTGACTATATGTACGAGAGGTATGGTCGTAGCCAGTCTTACCTCACTTATCAGGAAGAGTTCACCCTTACTTCTCTGGGGCACATTCACCGCCGGGTGTTCGTCTTTATAGTATGCTTCTTGGGTTTGATGGTGTTCCCAACAAAGAAATAAAGAATCCACACCAGGTTGGCTATGGTTACCAAGACTCTGATGGAAGGGGTTGACAAGAAGGACTTCAGTATCGTGCCAATGATCATTGTTGATATGTACCGAGCCTTGGAAAAGTGTGAACGAGGGGCAAAACATTTCGAGGGTTGCAATCTGTTACTCCAGTTGTGGCTCACTGAGCATTTTCAAAAGGGCGACTACCGTCAGGACATCCATAGGAGAGTTTGGGATGATTATATTGCTTTCCATCATCCAAGGCATATGAACTACATCCCCGACATATTTTCTCAGCCAGAAAATGCCAATGGATGGGACGAGTTGCTAGGGAACTTGACCGAGGATCAGATTCAGTGGATGTTTGAGTGGTTCCCAACCGACGAGTTCAACATCCAAACTCGAGACATCCCGTTTTTGTTATTGATTGGTCTAAGAGGTACGTATCCTTACGTCCCTATCCGAGTCATGAGGCAGGCGAGAAGCAAGAAAGTGGTACAAAGGGTCGATAAAATGAGTCATCTCAGGGAATATTTCCAAAACGACGACACCCCTCATAAGTGCCAAGCTCAACATTTGTGGCACTGCAGGGTCCGGTTAGAAAAAGACACTATTGAACCCGACAGGTATCATGCTGGTTACTCTCCTTATTATCTGGGATGGTTGGAAGATAACTGGGGTGGAAGTATCGATCCAAGGTTTGCTCAACGCCACAGGGTCATATATGAGAAGGCTGAGGCAACGACTACACTCAACCAGTTGCGCAAGAGGATTCGTGATTCTGAAGAAGATCATTACAAAATACATGAGGCCAACAAGAAGTTGATAGAGGAATAGAAAGACATGGCCATCACCTCCACTAGAGGCTAGCACACTTGGAGCGAGGCATAGTCGACTTAGAGGAGAAGTTCATAAGGAGGATCGAGACCTGTCAGAAGACCGAGGGAGCCGAAGGAGGAATTCTAGCCAGGACCTACTTGCTGCTGGGACTCCGCAAGACGGGGACGCTGATCAAGGCAAGCAAAGATGCCGAGTCTGGGGAAGGTCCTTCTGGGACCAAGTAGTTAGGATTGTCTTTACTTTGCCTTCTGATGTAATAAGGCCCCTGGCCATTAGTGACATTTTATGTTTTTCGCATTTTTAGAGTCGTGTTGGATTTGTCTATTTTATTATCAATAAAATGAGGCATTTAGCATCTTAAATTCTCCAATCAACTTGTCTCTAGGCCTACCTAGGGTACAAAGAGGTCCCCAACTTAGGACGCGCTTTACATTCCGCCTTATGTGTTTAAATACTGCAATATTTTATGATCCTCACTAACTTCATTACTTTTTCGTTTTTTTTGTTTGTTGTTTTCTTTATTTATTATTCCCTTCCCCAAAGGTTGATTCGTACATTCTGGCATCATCCGCCTACCACACAAGATCAAAAGGCCCTCCTCTTACTCCTCCTTCTAGTCCTCCCAAAGGAAAAAGCAAGGGTAAAACTAAAATGGCAGAGGCAAGCGGCGTCAGGAAAGACAACAGGGATGAACAGGTTGAGATCGTTGATGGTCGGAGTATTCAGGTTCTGCAAGAGGGTATGTCTCCACTGGAGAATAAGTTGTTGAAGTTCCAAGAGGAACTTGACCAAGTGAAGAATTTGGCTCACCTATCACTTTCCCTCAATGTTCTGGATGCCCACTTCCCAAATTCTCCAAACCCCACTTTACCACAAAACACCCCTAAACAACCGAATCACCCCAAAGACTCAGTCCCGCTAGCACAATGCAATGTTTATCACCATAACACTACACCTCTCCAGGAACAAACAAAAGACCACTTCCAAGCTTACAATAATCCCATTTATGTGGAAACTGTGGCTCATTCGACACAACATACCCTGAGTCTGACGAGAAGGATAGGCTCATCAGGAATTTGGCCGAGGAACTCAAGAAGTTGAACAATCGAGTTCAGGGCGTCAAAGGAGTTAGAGGGATTGAAGGGCTGAACTATGAAGATCTTTGCATACAGCCTGATGTCGAACTTCCTGAGGGGTACAAACCTCCTAAGTTCGAGATGTTCGATGGTACTGGTGATCCAAGATTCCACTTGAGAACTTACTGCGACAAATTGGTTGGCATGGGAAAAGATGAAAGAATTGGCATGGAACTCTTCATGAGGAGTTTTAAAGGAGATGCACTATCCTTGTACATCGGCCAGGATCGGAAGAAATGGACTAATTGGGTGAGCATGGCAACAGACTTCATGGATCGATTCAGGTTCAACACGGAGAATGCTCCGGATATATTTTACATCCAGAATTTGAAAAAGAAGCCAACGGAAACCTTTCGCGAGTATGCTACTTGTTGGAGGTCAGAAGTTGCCCAGGATAGGACAGCCTTACAAGAGGAACAAATGAAGAAGTTATTTGTACGAGCTCAGGATCCTCAATATTACGAACGGATGATGATGGTCGAAGGTCACAAGTTCTCTGACGTCATCAAACTGGGAGAGCGAATCGAAAAAGGCATCAAAAGCGGTATGGTTACCAACTTTGAAGCTTTATAGGCTATTAATAAAGCTCTACAGTCTGGTAGTGTGTCCAGAAAGAAGGATGTGGGAACCGTGATGGTTGCACAACAAGACAAGTCCCCACCCAAATACCAAGTATATCCAACACCCTCATTCACATACCAACCAGCTCCAAATTACCAAGCACCCTCACCCACATATCAAGCTCCACCACCCACATATCAGCCTACCTCACCCAGATACTCCCAACCAGCTCCCGTTTACAAGGCCTACAATTCCCAACCTTCTCACTACTGATCACCACCTACTCGCCAAAACTTCCCAAGACCTCGCCCTAACTTCGACCGTCGCCCTCCAAAATAGTATACTGCCATAGACGAGCCCATTGATCAACTATATGAAAGACTCAAAGCCACCGGCTACGTCACACCCATTCCTGCTGCCACCCCTGAGAACCCTTCTCAGTGGATCAACCCAAACAAGTCTTGTGCTTACCACTCAGGCATAAAGGGACACACCATCGAGGAATGTCGCTCCTTGAAAGACAAGATACAAACCCTCATAGATAACAAGATCATTGTAGCCAAGGACCCTGCTCCTAATGTTTGCAATAATCCGCTGCCAGACCATAAAGGTGGTGTCCATATGATTGAAGTAGATGATGATTGGGACCCTGAGGGATCAATTGGGCTGATTGAGGAGGGTGATCTGAAGAAGCCCGCAATTAATCTCAACCCAATTGTGGTTCAGATGCAGCCATCCGAGGATGCTGAGGTAGACATGTGCATGCCACTCGAGTTTGAATCGAGACCGCCCGCAAAGGAAAAGGCCCCAATGCCGATCGAAGTTGAGTTTGTACGGCCAATCGAAGTAGAAGCCCGACCGCTTATAACATATACTCCGGCGGGAATGAGGATGGCTACACCTATTCCAGTGGCAATGTCAACAACACCACCCTTTTACTCAAACGCCATCACATGGGACTACACAGCTGAAGCCAGGAAAAAAGGGTAAGAGCAGATCTGAGGAAGCCATTACTGCACAGGGCATGACCAGAACTGGCAGAGTTTATACCCCTGAACATTTGGCTGAATCTAGCAAGCAGGACGCCTATCATCCTCCTACCATTGAGATAGGTTCAGACAATCATTGGATAAAGATCCAAGCCAAAGAGTACTCAATCCTCGACCAGTTGAACAAAACACCAGCTCAGATATCTATCCTTTCTCTATTACAGAATTCTGAGACGCACAGAAGCGCCTTGATGAGAGTGCTGAGTGAGGCATACGTACCAGACAATATCACTAGCGGAGAGGTAGCAAACATGGTGGGCCAGGTTCTGGAAAGCCACAAGATTACTCTCCATGAAGACGAATTGCCGCTCGAGGGGTTAGGGCATAATAGAGCACTGAATATCACTATGCAATGTGAGGACCATTTCATTACAAGGATCTTAATTGATGGGGGTTCCAGCCTCAACATTTGTCCGCTGATCACACTCAAGAAATTGGGCAAAAGTCTACATGATATAAAAGAAGGAGAGATCAATGTAAAGGCCTTCGATGGTTCGCAGAGGTCCACTATGGGAGAAGTCACCTTGTGCCTACAGATAGGACCAACCTGGTTCGATGTAGACTTCCAGGTGATATACGTGCCCGCATCCTACAACTTGCTGTCAGGGCGACCTTGGATACACGCCGCTGGGGCCGTGGCTTCAACCCTACATCAAGTGCTGAAGTTTGAATGGAATCATCAAAAGGTATTCATTCATGGTGACGGTAGCAACCATATCTATGGTCGCCAGAATTTTTTGGTCACTGAGGGGAGAAGGAAGCTGGGTGGAGAAATCTACCACAACATTGAACGAGTTAATGCCATTGATAAGGATAAATGGTGGGACAATAAGATCGAGAGCATCTTGAACTGGAAAGGATACGATCCAGGCAAAGGGCTCGGTAAAAATCTCCAAGGAATAACGAAACCAATAAAACTCAAGAAGCACGGGACCATTTTCGGGCTAGGGTATGAGTACACTTGGGAGGAATTCAAGGACTGGTCACCACTATGGCGCAATCCCTACTACTCATTGGAGCATCCAATACCTCACTTAGAACAAACTTTCCAGCCAGCTGATATCATCTACGGTACGGACGAAGAGGAAGCATTAGCGGCAATGAGGGATTTATTTTTGGACGATGAGGACATGGACTGCAGTGTCATTCTTGAAGAGGGAGGGGAGGAAGACCCTTCCATACAGGTCATGAGCAAAGGATCATATCTCAAGAATTGGTCTGTCTGAACGACCAAAGACCGTCGAGCCTCGGGTTAGCAAGGCTAACAAAACAAGCATTTATTTATAGCTTATTTATTTTAAAAAAATTTCTTCCTTTTCGCATTTTTAATTTCTGCAAGAAAGCGCTCCTATTTTCGAATGATTATTCAATTTATCAAAGCATTTGCAGTTTCTCTATAAATCGTATATTTACTTGCTACTGTTTTCCTCCCCATTACTTTATTTACACAACACTACTATTACTTATCTTGATGAACCGACGACTGTGACATGCAACGAGGCAACGCAACAAATGAATTCTGATTCAGACGAAGATGATATACCTGAGGATATTGTGAAAGATGTCGAGAACTTTGAGAATAGACCTAAGTCTAACTTGGACGAGACTGAGGTTGTCAACATGGGAAACGCAGAGAACGTCAAAGAAACATGCATCATCGTTCATTTGCGCCATTAGAAAAGGAGGAATATACTGAGTTTTTAAGAGAATATGCGGACATATTCGCCTGGTGGTATGATGATATGACTGGACTCAGTACATCTATTGTGGCCCACAAGTTGCCAACCGATCCGTAATTCCCATCGGTGAAGCAAAAGCTCAGGAAGTTCAAACCAGACATGAGCTTGAAAATCAAAGAAGAGGTCACCAAGCAGATCAACGCCAGGGTTATCCGGGTGGTTGAATACCCGACATGGTTATCCAACATCGTGCATGTGCCAAAGAAAGATGGGAAGGTTAGAGTCTGTGTCGACTACCGGGATCTCAACCGGGCCAGTCCGAAGGATGACTTCTCTTTTCCAAACATACACATCCTGATTGACAACTGCGCCAAGCATGAGCTGCAGTCCTTTTTAGATTGTTTCGTTGGCTACCATTAGATTTGGATGGACGAGGAAGATGCTGAGAAAACGGCATTCGTTACTCCATGGGGAGTGTATTGTTACAAGATGATTCCATTCGGTCTGAAGAATGCAGGGGCCGCCTACATGAGGGCCATGACTACTATATTCCACAATATGATTCACAAGGAGATCGAGGTATATGTGGATGACGTCATCATAAAATCATGAAAAGCCACTGACCATATGGAAGATCTGAGGAAGTTCTTCAACAGGTTAAGGAAGTACAATTTGAAACTTAACCCTGCAAAGTGTGTATTCGGGGTTCCTGCTGGCAAGTTACTAGGGTTCATTGTCAGTCGCCGAGGAATAGAACTGGATCCTTCAAAGGTCAAAGCCATCCAAGAATTTCCTCCACTGAAGAACAAGAAGGATGTCATGAGTTTACTGGGGATGCTCAATTACATCAGCCGGTTCATAGCCCAGTCTACCGTCATTTGTGAACCAATTTTCAAGATGCTGAAAAAGGATGCTGCAACCAAATGGATTGATGATTGTCAAAAGGTCTTCGATAGAATCAAGGAGTATCTCTCAACACCACCCGTCCTGGTACCACTTGAGCCAGGTAGACCTCTGTTACTTTACCTTGCTGTGTTAGATAGAGCTTTCGGTTGCGTTCTTGGGCAACTTGACGAAATAGGAAGGAAAAAGCAGGCCATTTACTATCTTAGCAAGAAATTCACTCCCTATGAAGCCCGATACTCTTTATTGGAGCACACTTGCTGTGCTCTGACTTGGTTGCACAAAAGTTGAGGCACTATTTCTGTGCACATACAAAGTACCTCATATCAAGGATGGATCTGTTGAAATACATCTTTCAGAAGCCCATGCCCACTAGCAAACTGGCCAAATGGAAAATCCTGTTAAGTGAGTTCGACATTATTTACGTGACTCGTAAGGCGGTCAAGGGACAAGCATTAGCATATCATCTCACTAAAAATCCTGTGGATGGGAAATACGAACCATTAAAAACGTATTTTCCCGATGAAGAAGTGTCATTCGTAGGAGAGGACATTGCAGAATCCTACGATGGTTGGAGGATGTTCTTTGATGGTGCCACAAACTTCAAAGGCGTAGGTGTTGGGGCAGTCTTAATATCAGAAACCGGTTAGCACTATCCAGTATCCGCAAAACTCAGGTTCCCCTGCACCAACAACATGGCTGAATATGAGGCCTGCATCTTGGGGCTCAATTTGGCCATCGACATGAACGTTCAGGAGTTACTGGTAATTGGTGATTCAGACCTATTGATACACCAAGTACAAGGAGAATGGGAGACCAAGAATACCAAGATACTTCCATATCTACATCGTGTACAAGAGTTGAGAAAGAGGTTCACAAAGATAGAGTTCTGGCACGTCCCTAGAATCTAGAATGAGTTCGCCGATGCATTTGCTACCTTGTCATATATGATCCAGCATCCAGATAAGAATTTCATCGATCCCATCCCAGTGAGAATCCATAATCAGCCGGCTTACTGCTCCCATGTTGAAAAAGAAGCAGATGGAAAGCCTTGGTTTCATGATATCAAGGAGTACTTGACAAAGGTAGAATATCCAGAACTTGCAATCACTAATCAGAAACGCACGCTTCGAAGGTTGTCAAACAACCTCTTTCACAACGGAGGAATTCTGTATAGGAGGACTCCTAATTTGGGTTTACTAAGGTGTGTCGAAGCAAAAGAAGGAACAAACCTATTGGAGGAGATACATGTTGGTACATGCGGTCCTCATATGAATGGGTTTGTTCTAGAAAAGAAGATACTTCAGGTCGGTTATTTTTGGATGACCATGGAAACGGATTGCATCTAGTATGTCCGTAAGTGCCACCGTTGTCAGATACATGGGAATATGATAAAGGTACCTCCGAGTGAGCTTAATGCAACAAGTTCATCATGGTCATTCGCCGCCTGGGGCATGGATGTTATTGGACCAATCGAGCCTGCCGCCTCCAACAGACACAGGTTTATTCTAGTTGCCATTGATTACTTTACCAAATGGGTCGACGCAGCCTCTTACAAAGCAGTTACTAAGAAAGTCGTGGCCGACTTTGTCCGCGACCGCATAATTTGTCAATCCGGAGTTCCAGAGTCAATCATTATCGACAATGGTTCCAACCTCAACAGTGACCTGATGAGAACCATGTGTGAACCTTCAAGGTCAAACACAAGAATTTCACAGCATACAGACCTCGAATGAATGGAGTAGTTGAGGCTGCCAACAAGAATATCAAGAAGATATTGAGAAACATGATAGAGAAGCACAAGCAATGGCATGAGAAGCTTTCATTCGCCTTATTGGGATATCGCACCACAGTCTGCACATCAACTGGGGCAACTCCTTACATGTTGGTTTATGGTACAGAAGCCGTTATTCCTGCCGAGGTCGAAATTCCATCCCTGAGAATCATACAAGAAGTCCAACTCAGGCGATGCAGAGTGGGTACGAAGTCGTAATGAGCAATTGGCCCTCATAGACGGAAAAAGAATGAACGTAGTTTGTCATGATCAGCTATATCAGAACAGAATGACCAGAGCCTTCAACAAGAAAATCAAGCCGAGACGATTCACACCGGGGCAGCTGGTGTTAAAGAAGATCTTTCCTCACCAAGACGAAGCAAAATTGAAATTATCTCCCAATTGGCAAGGCTCGTACATGGTTCACCGAGTGTTGACATGAGGAGCACTCATACTTGCAGAAATTGATGGAGAAATCTGGCCAAAGCCAATCAACTCAGATGCAGTCAAACGCTACTATGTGTAACTTTTATGCTTTTCTCAAATGTTGTAAATTGAACTACGCCTGACCTGATTCTCGTTTAAGAGGGGATACGTAGGCAACCCTATGGATTTGGTCACATTTTAATAAAAATTCATTTCCCCCACGAATGGAAACTAGGGAAGAATAAATGCAGACAGGCACCGCACAAGAAACAACCAGAAGCATTCACCCACCAAGCTGGGGCAGAATTTTGAAGAGGACCCTCAAAATTCCATAGCAAGAGAGGTCGCAATGCCTTGAACCGCGTCGTGGTCGTCGGTTCATCCAAAATTATTATTACTTTAAATTATATGTTATGTTTTTATAAAACCATGCATATTTGCTTTCTCAAAATGACAGTTTTTTTAGCAACGCTACCCCTATGATATGAACAACAAAGTCCGCGTTGTCAAGCAGACAGGCCAAGCCGAGCCAGTGGGAATGCGAACTAACCTTCCCCTTTACAGAACTCATAATTTTTCTTTGGATGCAGGCACCAAGACGGTAAAAGCCCAGAACACACTACTATCTTCGCAAAATGCATATTTCTTAAGGACACGCTCTCAAACTCGTCGCACATGTCGACGCCTACTATCATCACAAACAACGCTTATTCACCACAATCGTATCACAGCAGTTTATCATCAGCTAAGAACTCTTACTGGCATTTTATTTCCTACACTGCATAAGGCTACCATTCTACCTTCTGAGGCTCTACGCTACCTCCCCTACATTATATTTCCTGCATTGCATAAGGCTACCATTCTACCTTCCTAGTTTCTACGCTACCTCCCCTGCATTTTACTTCCCGCATTGCATAAGGTTACCATTCTGCCTTCCGAGGTTCTACGCTACCTCCTCTGCATTTTATTTCCCGCATTGCATAAGGCTACCATTCTGCCTTCCGAGGTTCTACGCTACCTCCTCTGCATTTTATTTCCCGCATTGCATAAGGCTACCATTCTGCCTTCCGAGGTTCTACGCTACCTCCCCTGCATTTAATTTCCTGCACTGCATAAGGCTACCATTCTGCCTTTCGAGGTTCTACGCTACCTCCCCGCATTTTATTTCCTGCACTGCATAAGGCTACCATTCTGCCTTTCGAGGTTCTACGCTACCTCCCCTGCATTTTGCTTCATTGTATAAAACTCCTATCTACCTCTTCAAAGCAACCACCTTTCGTGACGTTACTTATTTATGCTTCTCTTGGGCTAAGCTCTGCCCTTATTTTCTTTCACAAATCGCAAGACTAAACTTTGTCTTGTTAGCATGGCACCACTGCATTCTTCATGGGCTGAAATATTGCCAACTTGTCCAAAATCTTCATCGTTCGGAGGCACCATCTTCATGGTCCGAGAACATCATTTTATGGCCTGAGGATCTCTTTTATTAAACTTGCATATCATTATTCAAAGGCACCATGGTTCGGAC
>MDKI01069046.1:0-34817 GCA_005239505.1 Nicotiana paniculata
AAAGACTTTCGGTTGATTGATTTCTCTTCCCGGAGTCGCTGGAATTGATGCACAACGATAAATATCTCACGATAGCTCTGATACCAAGTGAGAAAGCACAGGAGAAAATAATATATTATTCACTTTATACAATGATACAATGAGCCCTATATATAGATAATACATGTCCTACTCCTAATACATATAGGATTAAGGTTAAGGTTATTTACTCCTATTTGGCTACTATAAACTAACATCAACGACGAAACCCTTTAATTTCACAAAGATGCAAGTGATCCCGCTGCAATGCGTTTGGATATTTTCTTATTTTTGTTTGAGCACCCTTCTTGATTCATTCAAATATTTTTCAGATTCTAAAAAGCAAACACAATATAGGTTAGCAAAAGCAGCAAACATAGTATATCATTTCTAATAGAAGCACTAAGGAGTGATACTTAGTTCTATCCAATATTCACAAAACTGTCCGAACAATGGCCCAACTTCGAATATTAATCTGTTCAAGAATAGATCAAATTGGGCTACTAAATTAATCTTGATTACAGATATTGAAGTCTAGATTCTTTAGAGAAGCCATTCTCTACGTACACCACAGAATTGAAAGCACAGAAATGGGAATCCAAACTACGGAAGTTTCAAAGCTATTAAACAACGGAACCCAAAAGACTACACCACTTCTTGTTGAGATAAAACCGTGTTTCTTTTGGCATGGACAAGTCAAATATAACTGCTTAAAAAGAAAATCAGCAAATCTTCATGATCTCAACTTTGCATCTGAATTGATTGGTTCATTAATTGTGGAAGGCACTGAGAATACTGTGAGACGTTTCTCAGTTACTAAACCATCAATTCTTGAATTAAAAAATAGTAAACTAGCTAGACAATCAATCTTCTGGAGAAAGAAAACAGTAGAAAGAGTGGAATGCAGAGAGACTTGAGATGGATAAATATTAAAAAAAAAAAAAATACATAGAAAAGCTGCACAAATTTCCAAAGCATTTCACTATCCAACAGCCGAAGGTACACAAATACGCAAATAATAAAACAAGGAATCTTTGTAAATTATCAATCCATTATCTACTGATCCAATTTATATGAATCAATATCATGAAAATAAAAAATAATTACCTCAATAGATACCCATGTATGATTTGCTCCATACATAAAGTACACAAATAAAAAAATCTAAAGAGAGATAGAGGGAGTGGTGGGAGTGACAGACATAGTAGCCAGCACACATAGCTTCAAGCATACATCATGCAAGAAAATACAATGTGTGCTCACACTCTTCTGTCACCTCCCTTGGCAAGAAGGGATTCGAATTAAGAACCTTTTTTGTCAAGAACTAAAAAATACAGTAAAAAAGTATAGCAATGGTAACAAAAACTATAAAAATGACTAAAAGGATTAAGAATATTACCAAGCAATGGTGATTTTGGACCTCTCTGATTTGAGCACAAATATGATTTTAGAATTTGGGGATTTGGGGATTTGGGGAAAGCTAACAATTGACCTTGAAGAAGTGCCGAACTGTTTAGAATTTGGCGATTTGGGCTTTGGAAACTCTAGGGTTTGATGATAATGGTGGTCTAATGAAGAGGTATTTGATGAAGAGCAAGGCTAGAATATCTATACCGTTATTTGATGAAGAGGCTTGTTACAATCAATGGTCCTTTCCCACAAATTCTGGAAGATGTCTCTGGGATACAATCGTTTCTTTGATACAATCGTTTCTGGAGAAACCAGAGGGAGTCTCCGATCGACTGTGACGATATGGGAGCTGAGTTTTAGGATGTATCGATGAAGGGGGGATACAGTATACACTAAGTGGAGGGGATAGTATTTACATTATTAAAATTAATTAAAAAATATAATTTGATAGGTCACTTATGCATATTGGCGGGCCACCAAATTTTCAGCGAAAAAATGAGGGGGAATGACTAACCATTCATATAGTGATTTTTCCCACAAAACCGTTGCCATATACATGTCTATTGGGATGGTTTAGAAATCCGTTGCAAAATAAATTTCTATGGAAACGGTGTTGTTACAATTGCAACAGTTTTATGTCTAAAGCGTGTTGATACCACCCAAATTCTATTGTAACGGTTGCAATCGTTACTATATCTTATCTATGACAATGGTTTGTGAACCGTTGCCAAAATAACTGTTCCCATAGGCCTGTTTTCTGGTAGTGGCTCTTCAGGAAAGACATCAGGAAACTCATTCACAATTTGTACAGATTCAAGAGCAGGCATCTCGGCGGTGGTGTCCGCAACCCGGACAAAGTGATAGATACACCCCTTATTGATCATCTTTGTGACCTTAATGTAGGAAATAAACCTACCTCTCGGCATGACATTATTTCCTTCCCACACAACAACTGGCTCATTAGGAAACTCAAGCCTCAAAACCCGGGTTCGGTAGTCAAGTTTGGCAAAGCATGAATAAAGACAATCCATCCCTATCATTACATCAAAATCAATCATCCCTAGCTCAATAAGGTAAGCCACGGTATCCCGACCACCCACTGAGACCACAATATCCCTATAAACTCGTGTGGCCGTAATAGACTCACCAACCGGGGTAGATACAGAAAATGGTTGATGAAGGTGTTCTGGTTCTATTCCGAAGCTTGAAGCAACATAAGGAGTAACATAGGATAGATAAGACCCAGGATAAATAAGGGCATACACATCATGGGATTGAACAGTAAATATACCTATGACGATATTTGGTGAAGCCTCTGCACTCTATCGGCCACCATAGCATAGAATCGGTTGGGTCCTCCCGAACTCGTGCACCACCCCTAATTGCACCATGCCCTGATGGTGCTGGAGAGCCTCGGGATGGAGGGTGTGCTGAACCTGTAGCAGTTGAAGAACTGGATGGCTGAGTTGTACCTCTGCATGCACCTTGGTGAGGTGTTCGACACTCCCTCTCAATATGACCTCTCATCCCACACCCGTAACACACTGGCATGTCCATATAATAGAATCTCGAAAGAACCTTCTCGCACGTAGGACATGGAGAGATTGGAGACCTAGGTTGCTACTGGAACCACCCTATTGAACGGCCCTGATTGTGGGGCTTCCTGTTGCTCTGACTTGGCCTAAAGCGAACCCCTATCTGCTAACGTGCCTAGATGGCGGGGCACTAGCTGAAGACTGGGCGTAAGACTGCGATGGCCCTGATGACCCTCCCCGAAAGACTGATCTCTCGCCTCTGGATGAATCCTCAAGGTTGCCTGCTGATCGAGCCCTGCCACCCCCTTCTCGCTCCCTCCTATACTTTAACTTTCAGGTCCATGTAGCGTGGTCAAATGCCACTATTTTCCCATAGTTCATGTCAGATTTTAAAGCAGATGTGGCGGCTTCATTAATAACTAAAGGACCAAGGCCTTGCACAAAATGGCGAACTCTATCTTCTATGGTTGGCATCATATGGGGAACATACTTTGAAAGGCGCACAAATTCCATATGATATTCCCATACTCTTAGTGCCTTGTTTGAGGGTCTCAAACTCTGAAGCATGGGCTGCCCTAGTTTTGGCGGGTAGGAAATGGTCTATAAAGGCATTCGCGAACTCACTCCACCTCGCCGGAGGGCTCCCCTCCTCACGGGAGTACTTCCACATCTCCAACCAGGAATATGCTGCCCCTTTCAGATGATAGGAGGACAACACCACTCCCTCCGTCTCAGAAGCACGCATAACTCGGAGGGTCTTATGCATCTCATCATTGAAATCCTGAGGGTCTACCTTGGGATCAGTACCTGTGAACTCTGGAGGGTCTAACTGAAGAAACCTGTTAACCCTGGAACCGGAAGAATCACCTTGCCAGCTAGAGGAAGCAGGGGCAACATTTGACCTCTGAGCCTTAGAAGCTACCAACTGAGTCAGCATCTGAATAGCTCCCCTAAGATCCCCATCAGAAGTACCAGGACCGAAAGTTAGAGCTGGAGGAGGAGGAGCTGGAATATCATCGGGAGGGATTGAGGCACCCACCACAGGAGTAGGAACTGGAATTGACCGGCCTGGAATGGAGGAATCAGGCAGCGTCACAATCGGAGAATTATCCGCCCCCGCACCATCGAGTTGGGAATCAATGGCCACTCCTGAGGTGGCATTGGCCTCTTGGGTGAGTCGCGCTTTCTTCTTTGGTGCCATTTACTGAAAGTTAAAACATTGCACGAGTTCGAGATAAAACAACCTCACATCTCACTCTATTGCACGATATGGAATAGCAACGAAGGGTACTATTCCTAAATTTCCAAGTAGCCCAATAATTATAGATGTGGTGGACAACACACTAATAAGAAGGGCTCAACCATACATGGCTCCAAGACATCCTAGGACACTTTAAAACCTTAAGCTCTGATACCAAGTTTGTCACGCCCTAACTTCGGAAAGCGCGACCGGCGCTTAACCGAGTGAACCTGGTCGAGCAAGCCTGTTGAGCCTTTCCTACCCGTCTCATTCATAACATATAAATGTTTTGCAATATTATTTATTAAGTCGAAGGGGGTCAGTTATGAACATATATACGCGTTACTAATCCATTCTTTCTTATACACAAGCTTCCGAAATTCAAATTCATTAAAACATACATACATCTTACAATTATTGTGGGAGATGATTACAATTACAAGTTAATTCTATGACTGCCCAAAGTACACGTGACCCACATAAGTGCCTAAGGAGCCTCTATGAATAAGACATACAACCAAAATCCTGTCGACGACAAGGCCCCGGCTATACCTCAAAATGTAACAACATAACAAAAAGGAAAGCAGCATAGTTACACATGACCCCGGGAAGATACGGGGCTCACCGAGACTGCTGTGAGGAGGAAGGGGATGCACCGCTACCTGAGATCTACATCCATTAAAAGATGTAACGTCCCCGAAAAAAGGGGCGTTAGTACCATCGAATAGTACTAGTATGTATGAACAAACTCTACTCTAAGTAGAATAAATAGAAAACAAGTAGGAAGGGAATCATAGAAATCAAACAACACTTACACAACAATTAAGGAAAATAAATAAGGGTCTCATAGTTTCTTGTTTCATCTTTTCATTCGTTGATTAATCGCCTCATAATGCCAAGTGACACATTCTAAGTACCACCGTGTCGTTTTTACACGGAGTCCGGTCTCGGCCCAACCGGCTAGGCCATCCCAGTGAGACATAACCAACATCATAATTTATATCCATATTTTCGATGTAAATAACACCATGAGCGTAGCATGGAGTCCGATCTTGGCCCGATCGGCTAAGACATCTCACTTGGGATATAACCATACCCTTTCATTATTCAATTCATAGTCCTTTCTCATCAATTATCAGAAAGTCCTTGGCACTTGGATACATTTAAACAATGAGTTTGTTTCCTTTTTCATTCGTTTAGTAACACTATCCTTCATATTAATAAGTCCCAACATACGATTAATCGTGCACATCATAGGGTAAACATAAGGAATCATGATTCACAATTTCAAGTAACATGGTGACATGGTAAACAACCAAGACAATTAGAGAACATACTCTTGCGCCTCAAGACATTAGAACAATCAATTCAAATATGATCAAGCAAGGGATTCATATCAATTACTCGGACACCAACGAGATGATTCTACAAATAATAGAGTTAGGCATACATACCTCGTCCGGGTTTTATCCCTAATTCCTATGGCAATTTCCGGAATCCATTAGCCCCTTTCAATCTATCTAGCAAAATAACACATTCAATTCTTAATCAGGAACTCGATCATAGACCTAGCTCAATTGAGCATTACACCTCCACTATGAACTTGCTAAGGTCCCATCCCCCATTTCTTTCTATTTTTGCCTTTACTTTCCTTCACATAGTCTAGAATCCCATGCATGCAAAGTCCTCATCCTTACCCCTATGAAACTATTCTGCCCATGGCCTATTTAGCTATAACAATGGAATTTAAAGCCGGTGCATTAGAAACTTACCTTCTTGACTGAGGAAAATTGAACCCTATTTGAATATTCCCAAGCCCTTGATGGTGATTGGATCAATCTTGATGATAGGGGGAGCTTCTCTCACACTAGGACCTCTCACCCTCACTCTATATAGTCAAGGAAAATGGTTTAGAATGGTTGGGGAAGTGCCTTATATTAATCAGGGGTCGGGTTAAAAAGGTAGAAAATGGGTGCCCCGACTCGATATGCGGTCGCATATGCAACCGCAGAAGGGAAATGTGGCCCGCAAACCTGCCGCAGAAATGGCCTCAACTGAGCGAACAAACTGGCCAGGTATGCGTTGATTATGCGGTCGACATAACAGTTATGCGATCGCATAATGTACCGCATAACAGTTATACGGTCGCATTTTGGACCGCATACTCACCCTCAAATTGGCCAGCCTCATGCCTCACTCTATGGCCGTTATGCAGTCAGTAAAGCGGTTATACGACTGCATAGTGGATCGCAAATTTGCATCCTTTTTGCGAATTTTTTCCTCTATGTCCGTAGGGTACTTTCAATCCCAAAAGTCCAAACCACTAAGAATTCCTACAACTTTAAAAACATAGGAATCTAACCGGGGCATCATTTTTGGTTACAGAATTCACGGGTTCTTACATCCTCCCCCACTTAAAATCATCAGTCCTCAAATTAAGGTCGGGGGTTTCACTAAGGGTAATACATAATTTTGGCCAACAACCCCAATTTTATATAACTCCCAATTTATCAAAAAGTTTTCCAGTGTTTCCTATGTAATCAGGCCTATCCACATGCTAGAGAGCCCCCGAAACCCATTTCAACTACTTCATACGATCAGTCAACATAATAGAACACAAAGCGACACAAACTGAGGCTTCATAAAAAGGATGGATAACTAGGGAAGGAGTTTCTTTACACAAGTCGAACAAGTAATGCCAATATTTAGAGAAAAAACTTCATAGACTCTTACCTGACTATTCAAACCAATGAGGATACTTCTTTTTCATTTCATTCGCAGCTTCCCAGGTAGCTTCTTTGACATGTTGGTTTCTCCATAATACCTTCACCGGTGCTATTTCTTTGTTTCTCAATGTCCGGACCTGCCTATCAAGAATAGCAACTGGTACTTCTTCATTGGACAACTCTTCACTAACCCACCGGGCCTTTGATGTTCGGCCTTTACTTACTGAAAGTTTAGACACTTTGCCTCAAAGTCCGCGACACTCCTCTTTATGTCATTCCACCAGTAAATATCCTTAAGGTCAAGATACATTTTTATAGAACCTGGGTGCATGGAATATCTAGAATTATGAGCCTCCGCCATGATCCTTTCCCGAATGTCACTCACATCTAGGACACGTAACCGCCCTTGGCACCGCAAGATACCGTCATCTCCGCTAAGAGAAAAGGTTGTGGTCCTATGTTTATGAATCTATTCCTTCAGCTGCATCAACATCGGATCATTGTATTGTTTTTCCTTGACTTCTGCCAAAAGCGATGATTCTGCCCTGTTATGTACTATGACACCCCCTTCGTCTGAGTCAGCAAGACAATTTCCCAGACTGGCTAACTGATGAACTTCTCAGGCCAAGGGTCTTCGACAGGCTTCTAAGTGAGCCAAACTACCCATAGATTTTCTGCTAAGTGCGTCCGCCAGCACATTAGCTTTTCCTGGATGATACAAAATGTCGATGTCATAATCTTTGAGCAACTCCAGCCACCTTCTTTGCTTCAGGTTCAGTTGCTTATGCTTGAAAATATGTTGAAGACTCTTGTGGTCTGTGAATATATCCACATGGACTCCATACAGATAATACCGCCAAATTTTCAATGCAAAAATGACTGCCGCAAACTCCAAATCATGAGTGGGATAGTTTTTCTCGTGATTCTTAAGCTTCCTCAAATCATATGCTATAACCTTACCATATTGCATCAACACGCACCCAAGACCGACCCGTGAAGCATTGTAATATACCACAACCCACTCCGTGCCCTCAAGTAGGGTCAACACCGGCGCCGAAGTCAACCTTGATTTCAGTTCCTGGAAACTTCTTTCACAAGCATTGGACCACTGTAACTTGAACGCTTTCTATGTCAGTTTGGTCAATGGGGAGGCGAGAGTAGAGAATCCTTCCACAACCCTCCTATAGTATCCGGCCAAACCCAAGAAGCTCCGAATTACTATCAGGGTTGTAATTCTGGACCAATCCTTTATTGTTGTGACCTTGTGGGGATCAACCTTAATCCCTTCCATGGAGACAACATGACCCAAAAAGGTAACAGATTAAAGCCAAAATTTACATTTCGAGAACTTGCACAAAGTTGGTGCTGATGAAGAGTCTGCAAAACTACCCTGAGGTGATTTGCATGATCCTCTCAACCTCGTGAATATACAAGGATATCGTCAATGAACACTATCACAAAGGAGCCAGGAAAGACTCGATTCATAATGTCCGTGAAAGCTGCTGGGGAGTTGGATAGCCCAAAGGACATCACCAAAAATTCAAAGTGACCATATCGAGTTCTGTAAGCTGTTTTAGGAATATCCTTCTACCTTATCTTTAGTTGATGGTACCCGGACCACAAATCTATTTTGGTGAAGAACCTCGCACCCTGAAACTGATCGAACAAATTATCTATGCAAGGCAATGGGTATTGGTTTTTAATCGTCACTTTGTTGAGTTGCAGGTAGTCAATACACATCCGGAGCATCCCATATTTCTTTATGACAAAGAGAACTAGTACACCCAAGGTGACACACTTGGTCGGATGAAACACTTTTCTAGCAAATCCTTCAATTATTATTTTAACTCCTTCAATTCTGTTGGCGCCATCCTGTTGGGCGGAATAGATATCTGTTGCGTGCCCGGTAATAAATCAATCCCGAAATCAATTTCCCTGTCTAGAGGGATCCTAGGAAGCTCATCCGGGAAGACATCAGGGAACTCATTCACAATTTTCACAGATTCAAGAGCAGGCATCTCGGCAGTGGTGTCTGCAACCCCGACCAAATGATATATACACCCCTTCTTGGTCATCTTTGTGGCCTTAATATAGGAAATAAACCTACCTCTCGGCATGACATTATTTCCTTCCCACGCAACAGCTGGCTCGTTAGGAAACCCAAGACTCATAACTCGGGTTCGGCAGTCAAGTTTGGCAAAGCATGAATAAAGCCAATACATCCCCATTATTAAATCAAAATCAATCATCCCTAGCTCAATAAGGTCGGCCATGGTATCCCGACCACGCACTGAGAACTCACAATCTCTATAAACCCGCGGGGGCGTAATAGACTCGCCAACCTGGGTAGATATAGAAAATGGTTCATGAAAGTGTTCTGGTTCTATTCTGAAGCTTGAAGCAACAAAAGGAGTAACATAGGATAGAGAAGACCCAGGATCAATCAGGGCATACACATCATGGGATTGAACAGTAAATATACCTATGACGATATTTGGTGAAGCCTCTGCACTCTATCGGCCACCATAGCATAGAATCGGTTGGGTCCTCCCGAACCCGTGCACCACCCCTAATTGCACCACGCCCTGATGGTGCTGGAGAGCTTCGGGCTGGAAGGTGTGCTGAACCTGTAGCAGTTGAAGAACTAGATGGCTGAGTTGTACCTCTGCATGCACCCTGGTGAGGTGTTCGACACTCCCTCTCAATATGACCTCTCATCCCACATCCGTAACACAGTGGCGTGTCCATATAATAGATTCCCGAAAGAACCTTCTCGCACCTAGGAAATGGAAAGATTGGAGACCTAGGCTGCTACTGGAACCACCCTATTGAACGGCCCTGATTGTGGGGCCTCCTGCTGCTCTGACTCGGCCTAAAGTGAACCCTTATCTGCTAACGTGCCCAGATGGCGGGGCACTAGCTGAAGACTGGGCGTAAGACTGGGATGGCCCTGATGACCCTCCCCGAAAGACTGATCTCTCGCCTCTAGATGAATCCTCAAGGTTGCCCGCTGATCGGGCCCTTCCACCCCCTTCTCTCTCCCTCCTATACTTTATCTTTGGGGTCTCTGTAGCGTGGGAAAATGCCACAATTTTCCCATAGTTCATGTCAGAATTTACAGTAGTTGTGGTTGCTTCATTAATAACTAAAGGACCAAGGCCCTGCACAAAACAGCGAACTCTATCTTCCATGGTTGGCATCATATGAGGAGCATACTTTGACAGGTACACAAATTCCATATAATATTCCCACACACTTTTGCTGCCTTAATTGAGGGTCTCAAACTCAGAATCATGGGCTGCCCTAGTTTCGGCGGGCAGAAAATGGTCTATAAAGGCATCCACGAACTCACTCCACCTCGCTGGAGGGATCCCCTCCTCAAGGGAGTCCTCCCACTTCTCAAACCAGGAATATGCCGCCCCTTTTTGATGATAGGAGGCCAGCTCCACTCCCTCTATCTCAGTAGCACGCATAACTCAGAGGGTCTTATGCATCTCATCAATGAAATCTGAGGGTTTGCCTTTGGATCAATACCTGTGAACTCTGGAGGGTCTAACTGAAAAAACTTATTAACCCTGGAACAGGAAGAATCGCCTTGCCAACTAAAGAAAGTGGGGGCAACATTTGACCTCTAGGCCTGAGATGCTACCAACTGAGTTAGCATCTGAATAGCTACCTTAAGATCCCCATAAGAAATACCAGGACCAGAAACTGGAGCTGGAGGAGAAGGAGTTGGAATATCACTGGGAAAGATTGAGGCACCTTCCGCAGGAGTAGGAATTGGAATAGCCCGGCCTAGAATGGACGAATCAGACAGCGTCATAGTCGAGAAATTATCCGCCCCCGCACCATCTAGTTGGGAATAAATGGCCACTCCTAAGGTGGCATTGGCTTCTTGGGCAAATCGCGCTTTCTTCTTTGGTTCCATTTACTGAAAGTTAAAACATTGCACGAGTTAGAGAGAAAACAACCTCACATCTCACTCTATCGCACGATATGGAATAACAACGAAGGGTACCATTCCTAAATGTCCAAGTAGCTCCCTAATTATAGATGTGGTGGACAACACACGGATAAGAAGGGCTCTACCAGAAACAGCTCCGAGACATTCTAGGACACTTTAAAACCTTAGGCTCTGATACCAAGTTTGTCACGCCCCAACTTCGGGAAGAGTGGCCGGCGCATAACCGAGAGAACTCGGTCGAGCAAGCATGTTGATCCGTTTATACCCGTCTCATTCATAACACATAAATGTTTTGCAATAATGTTTATTGAATCAAAAAGGGGACAGTTATGAACATACATACGCGTTGCTAATCCATTCTTCCATATACACAAGCTTCCGAAATTCAAAGTCATCAAAATATACGTACAGTTTACAATTCTTGTGGGAGATGATTACAGCTACACGTTAATTCTAGGACCGCCCAACAAGTACACATAAGTGTCTACGGAGCCTCTAGGAATAAGAAAGACAACTGAAATCCTGCCGGTGACAAGGTCCCGACTATACCTCAAAATTTAACAACATAACAAAAAGGAAAGCAACATAGTTACGCATGACCCCGGAAAGCAACAAAAAGGAAATCCTGCAGGTGAGGCTCACCGAGATTGCTGTGATGAGGAAGGGGAGGCACGGCTACCTGAAATCAGCGCAACCAGCTACAGAGCCACCTACATCCATTAAAAGATGTAGCGCCCCAGGAGAATGGGCATTAGTACAATCGAATAGTACTAGTATGTATGAACAAACTCTACTCTAAGTAGATTAAATAGAAAACAAGTAATAAGGGAATCATAGAAATCAAACAACACTTACACAGGAATTAAGGAAATTAAATAAGGGTCTCATAGTTTCTTGTTTCATCTTTTCATTCTTTTGATTAATAGCCTCAAAATGCCAAGTGCCACATTTTATAGTACCACCGTGTCATTTTTACACGGAGTCCGATCTCGGCCCGACCGGCTAGGACATCCCAGTGAGACATAACCAATATCATAATTTATATCCATATTTTCGATGTAAATGCCACCATGAGCGCAACATGGAATCTGATATCGGCCTGATCGGCTAAGCCATCTCACTTGGTACATAAACATATCAATTCATTATTCAGTTCATATTCCTTTCCCATCAATTATCACAAAGTCCTTGGCACTTGGATACATTTAAACAATGAGTTTGTTTCCCTTTTCATTCGTTTAGTAACACTATCCTTCCTTTTGATAAGTCCCAATATACGATGAATCGTGCACATCATAGGGTAAGCATAAGGAATCATGATTCACAATTTCAAGTAACATGGTGACATGGTAGACAACCAAGACAATTAGAGAACAGAGTCTTACGCCTCAACACATTAGAAGAATCAATTCAAATATGATCAAGCAAGGGATTCATATCAATTACTCTGACACCAACGAGATGATTCTACAAAGATTATAGTTATCCATACATACATCGTCAGGGTTTTATCCCTAATTCCTACGGCAGTTTCCAGAATCCATTAGCCTCTTTCAATCTATCTAGAAAAATAACACATTCAATTCTTAATTAGGAACTCGATCATAGACCTAGCTCAATTGAGCATTACACCTCCACTATGAACTTGCTAAGGTCCCATCCCCTTTTCTTTCTATTTTTTTCCTTTACTTTCCTTCACATAGTCTAGAATCCCATGCATGCAAAGTCCCCATCCTTATCCCCATGAAACTATTCTACCCATGGCCTATTTTAGCTATAACAATGGAATTTAAAGCTGGTGCATTTGAAACTTACCTTCTTGACTGAGGAAAATTGAACTATATTTGAATATTCCCAAGCCCTTGGTGGTTATTGGATCAATCTTGATGATAGGGGGAGCTTCTCTCACACTAGGACCTCTCTCCCTCACTCTATATAGTCAGGAAAATGGTTTAGAATGGTTGGGGAAGTGCCTTATATTAATCAGGGGTCGGGTTAAAAAGGTAGAAAATGCGTGCCCTGACTCGATATGCAGTCGCATATGCGACCGCAGAATGGAAATGCGGCCCGCAAACCTGCCATAGAAATGGCCTCAACTGAGCGAACAAACTGGCCAGGTATGGCGTCACTATGCGGCCCGCATAACAGTTATGCGGTCGCATAATGTACCCCATAATAGTTATGCGGTCACATTTTAGACCGCATACTCACCCTCAAATTGGCCAGCCTCATGTCTCACTTTGCGGCAATTATGTCGTCCGCAAAGCAGTTATGCGACCGCATAGTGGACCAGAGATTTGCATCCTTTTAGCGAATTTATTCCTCTAAGTCCGTAGGGTACTTTCAATCCAAAGAGTCCGAACCGAGGAGAATTTCTACATCTATAACAACATAGGAATCTAACTGGGCATCATTTTTTGTTATGGAATTCACGGGTCATTACATGCTCCCCCATTTAAAATCATTCGTCCTCGAATAAGGGTCGGGGGGTTCACTTAGGGTCATATATACTTTATGCCAACAACCCCAATTTTATCTAACTCCAAAGTTTCTCAAAAATTTTTCCAGAGTTTCGTTTTTAATCAGGCCTATCCACCTGCCAGAGATCCCCCGGAATACATTTTAACTACTTTATACGATCAATCAACACAATAGAACACAGAGCGACATAAACCGAGGCTTCATAAAAAGGATGAATAACTAGGGAATGAGTGTCTTTACACAAGACGAACAAGTAATGCAAATATTTAGAGAAAACAACTTCATAGACTCTTACCTGACTATTCAAACAAAGGAGGGTACTTCTTTTTCATTTAATTCTCAGCTTCCTAAGTAGCTTCTTCGACTTGATGGTTTCGCCATAATACCTTCATCGATGCTATTTCCTTGTTTCTCAATTTTCGGACCTGCCTATGAAGAATAGCAACTGGGACTCCTTCATAGGACAACTCTTCGCTAACCCCAATGGCCTCAACCGGCACAATGGCGGATGGGTCTCCCACTACCTTCTTTAGCATGAATACAAGAAATACCGGGTGCACAATTGACATTTCTGGAGGCAGCTCAAGCTTGTACACTACCTGGCCTATCCTTTGAGTGATACTGTAGGGCCCGACATACCTCGTACTTAACTTCCCTCTCTTCCCAATTCGCTTGATCCACTTCATTGGAGATATCTTTAAGAACACCCAATCACCTTCCTGGAACTCCAAGTCTCGGCGGCGGACATCCGAATAGGATTTCTGACGACTCTGAGCAGTTTTCAATCGCTCATTTATGATCTTGACCTTCTCCATAGCTTGATACATGAGGTTTGGTCCTATTATTTTAGCTTCTCCAACCTCGAACCACCCAACCGGCAACTTACATCCTCTACCATACAGGGCCTCAAATGGCGCCATCTGAATACTGACATGAAAGATGTCGTTATAAGAAAATTCTATTAGTGGCAAATGATCATCCCAGCTACCTTTTAATTCAAGCACACAAGCACGCAACATGTCTTCGAGCATTTGGATGGTCCGCTCTGCTTGTCCGTCAGTCTGCAGGTGGACAGTCGTGCTGAGATTTACTTGCATCCCCAAACCTTTCTGAAATTTCCTCCAAAAATTAGTTGTGAACTGGGACCCTCGCTCAGATATGATGGAAACCGGAGTGCCATGATGCCTTACTATTTCCTTGATATATAACTGAGAATACTATTCCGTAGTCTCGGTGGATTTAACCGGCAAGAAGTGCGCTGACTTCGTGAGTCGATCCACGATTACCCAAGTTGAGTCAAACTTGCACGGAGTACGAGGTAACCCTACAACAAAATCCATACTGATCATCTCCCATTTCCACATCGGAATATCTATAAGCTGCGCCAACCCACCGGGCCTTTGATGTTCGGTCTTTACTTGATGACCGTTTGGAAACTTTGACACAAAGTCCGCCACACTCCTCTTCATGACATTCCACGGGTAAATATCCTTAAGGTCATGATACATTTTTGTAGAACCTGGGTGCACAGAATATCTAGAATTATGAGCCTCTGCCATGATCCTTTCCCGAAGGTCACCCATATCTGGGACACATAATCGCCATTGGCACCGCAAGATACCATCATCTCCGCTAAGATAAAAGGTCGTGGTTCTATGTTTATGAATTAGTTACTTTAGTTGCATCAACATTGGATCATTGTATTGTTTTTCCTTGACTTCTCCCACAAGCGATGATTCTGCCCTGTTATGTACTATGATACCCCCTTCGTTAGAGTTAGCAAGACAAATTCCTAGACTGGTCAACTAATGAACTTCTCGGGCCAAGGGCCTTCAACAGGCTTCCAAGTGAACCAAACTACCCATAGATTTTCTGCTAAGTGCGTCCGCCACCACATTAGCTTTTCTATGGTACAAAATATCGATATCATAATCTTTGAGAAACTCCAGCCACCTTCTTTGCCTCAGGTTCAATTCCGTCTGCTTGAAAATATATTGAAGAGTCTTGTGGTATGTGAATACATCCACATGGACTCCATACAGATAATACCGCCAAATTTTCAATGCAAAAACGACTACCGCAAGTTCCAAATCTTGAGTGGGATAGTTCTTCTCGTGATTCTTAAGCCGCCTTGAAGCATATGCTACAAAATTACCATGTTGCATCAACACACACCCAAGACCGACCCGTGAATCATCGCAATATACCACAAACCCTTACGTGCCCTCAGGTAGGGTCAACACCGGCGCCAAAGTCAACCTTGATTTCAATTCCTGGAAACTTCTTTCACAAGCATCGAACCACTGCAACTTGATCGCTTTCTGCGTCAGTTTGGTCAATGGGGAGGCGAGGGTAGAGAATCCTTCCACAAACCTCCTATAATATTCAGCCAAAACTAAGAAGCTGCGAATTTCTGTCGGGGTTGTAGGTCTGGGCCAATCCTTTACTGCTGCGACCTTGTGGGGATCAACCTTAATCCCATCCCTTTAGACAAAATGACCCAAAACTTAATAGATTCAAGCCAAAATTCAAATTTCGAGAACTTTTCATAAAGTTGGTGCTGATCAAGGGTCTGCAGAACTACCCTGAGGTGATTAGCGTGATCCTCTCGACTTCGTGAATATACAAGGATATCGTCAATGAACACTATCACAAAGGAGTCAAGAAATGGCTTGAAGACTCAATTCATAAGGTCCAAGAAACCTGCTGGGGCGTTGGTTAGCCCAAAGGACATCACCAAAAATTCAAAGTGACCATATCGGAGTTATGAAAGATTTTTTAGGAATATCCTACTCCCTTATCTTTAGTTGATGGTACCGGGACCGCAAATCAATTTTGGATAAGAACCTCGCACCCTATAACTGATCGAACAAATCATCTATCCGAGGCAATGGGTATTTGTTTTTTATCGTGACTTTGTTGAGTTGCCGGTAGTCAATACACATCCGGAGCATCCCATCTTTATTTTTGACAAAGAGAACTGGTGCACTCCAAGGCGACTCACTTGGTCGGATGAAACCCTTTTCTAGCAAATCCTTCAATTTTTCTTTTAACTCCTTCAATTCTGCCTGCGCCATCCTGTAGGGTAGAATATATAAGCATCTGAATAGTTCGTTCTACCTGCCCATCGTTCTGTGGATGAAAGGTTGTACTAAGATTCACCTGAGTACCCAAGCCTTGATGAAATTTCTTCCAAAAGTTAGTTGTGAACTGATCCCCTAGATCAGAAATGATAGAAACTTGAGTGCCACACAACCTGACTATTTCCTTGATATACAACTGAGCATATTGTTCCGCTGTGTCAGTAGATTTAACTGGCAAGAAGTGTGCTGATTTTGTGAGTCGATCCACAATCACCCAAATTGAGTCGAACTTGCGGGGAGTGCATGATAGTCTTACCACATAGTCCATATTTATCATTTCACACTTCCACATTAGAATTTCTACGTTATGTGCCAACCCACCAGGCCGTTGGTGTTCGAACTTTACTTACTGATAACTCGAACACCTTTCCACAAAGTCCGCCACATTAATTTTCATGTCATTCCATCACAAGACTTCCTTGAGATCATGATACATCTTTGTAGAGCCCAGGTGTATGAAATACCTAGAAGTGTGAGCCTCGATCATGATTCTTTCCCGGAGACCACCTAAATTTTGAACACATAGCCCGCCTTGGTACCTTAGTGTACCATCATCCATGCCAAGAGAAAAATCTATAGTTTTATGTTTATGAATCCCCTCATTCAATTGTACCAACAATGAATCATTGTATTGTTTCTCTTTGACTTCCATAACAAGCAATGATTCAGCTATATTTTGCAAAATTACCCCTCCTTCACTAGAGTCTTCAAGACGAACTCCCAATCTAGCTAACTGGTGAACTTCCTTGGCCAACGGCCTCTGATATACCTCCAAGTGAGCCAAACTGGCCATATATTTCCTGCTAAAAGCATCCTCCATAATATTTGCGTTCCCTGGATGATATAGAACATCGATGTTGTAATCTTTGACTAACTCAAGGCATCTTCTCTGCCTTAGATTCAGCTCCTTCTGTTTGAAAATATATTCAAGGCTCTTGTGGTCCGTGAATACAACCGCATGGACCCGATACAAATAATGATGCCAAATCTTGAATGCAAAAACCACCACCACAAGTTCTAATTTATATGTAGGATAGTTCTTTTCATGATTCTTGAGTTGCCTAGAAGCATAAGATATAACGTTTCCATGATGCATTAATACACACCCAAGCCCAATCCTTGAAGCATCATAATATACCGCAAACCCATCTGTACCCTCAGGTAGGGTCAACAGGGGTGTTGTAGTTAATCTTGATTTCAACTCCTAAAACTCATTTCACAAGCATCAGACCATTGAAACTTAATGGGCTTCTGCGTCAAATCTATCAACGAAGAGGCAAGAGTAGAGAACCCTTCCACAAACTTTCTGTAATACCCCGCTAATCCCAAGAAACTCGTGACGACCCAAAGGGCCAATCTATGAAAACAGACTTAATTCTAGGCTAATTAGCCATAAAAAGACTAATTTTAATTACATCAATTTGGGTGCACAGTCCGAGTGTGAAACCGGAAAGCGTTTATATAAAAATATAAGAAATAGAAATTTTTAGAGTTAAATTTGGTTTTAGTTGACTTAGTCAATATTTTGAGTAAACAGACCCGGATCTGTGCTCTAACAATTCCGGGAAGTCCGCAGTAAAATATGGGACCTGGGCGTATAACCGGAATTGAATTCCAAGGTCCCTAGCCTTAGAAAACAATTTTTGAAGGAAATTATTTTGCGGATTAATTCAAGAAATAAAGAAATGAAATGATATGTAAAAATTTTCATATCGGGCCCATATATTGGTTCTGGAGACCGGAACAAGTTCTTTATGTTGTTTAAGTCCTATTTGTGAAATTTGGTGAGAATCGAAATTGATTTGACGTGATTTGGATGTCCGGTTGAAAAGTGAAAAAAATTTGAGTGCTCTTGAGAAAGTCATGAGTTTTGAGGTTAAATTTGTATTTTTTGACGTTATTTTGATGATTTGATCGCATGAGCAAGTCCGTATGATGTTTTAGATTTGCGTGCATGTTTGGTTTGTAGCCCCGGGGGCTTAGGTGAGTATTAGTTTAGGCTATGTGTGCTTGTTTTTGATGCTTCATCGTCGTTTCTTCATGCATAAATGATGACACATTAATAAAATGAGATCCAAACTCAGATTTTTTTTAACCATTAGATCCATATCATAATTACGGAGTCATAGGAAAAAGAATCATCGAATTTGGACATCGAATGAGGAAGCTATGTTCATTTTCGTGTCTGGAAAACATTGTTGGTTTCTGGTGTTCCCAGTTCACAAATGCGAACTTTTTGTTGCAAATGCGACTTTTTCCCAGCCTTTCCTTGTTCACAATTGCGAAGGGTTTCTTCTCTTTTGCGAGGGTCGCAAATGCGAACCCTGGCTCGCAAAATGCGACATCTGCAACCTGTTAAGTGAGATTTTAGACGGTATTTTCACCCACTTTTCAATTTTCTCAGACCCTAAACCTCCGTAGGGGATTTTTCAAAGACCCAAACTTATCCAAATCATTGTTAAGTGATCTATAACTAGTTTCTTTCAATTCCTAACAACTTTCAACAAGATTACAACAAAAAAATGTAGAGTTTTCATGGTAAAAATTGGGTTTTTTGGTAGAATTTAGAAATTTGAAAATGTGGGGAATTGGACCTCGAATTGAGATCGGATTCCAATACCAATTGTATTTCCGGGCTCGGTGGAGATTGGGTAAACGGGTTTTGGTCCGAACCTCAAGTTTAGACCAAGCAGGTCCATGGTCGATTTTTGAATTTGAATAGGAAAACTTAGGAAAGCCATTTTTTCCCATAAAGATGTTTCCTTTAGGCTATGATTGATAACATTGAACAAATTGTGATCAGATTCAAGTGGATTAGAAGCAAATTCCAAAGGAAAGGCAGTGCTAGAGCAGTGAAGTACTTGCTAGATTGAGGTAAGTGTGGAGTACCTATTGAACAATAGGTGTTGTTGTCTTATTTGTTACGTGCTAGTGTGGAGTGCGACGTATAGGTGTGCTGACGAGTACCTATACGTTGGTGTCGTGCATTCCAGTGAGTCTTATAATGTCACTATTGTGACCCTTATTATGTATTGTCCATGTTAAACTGATGACTATCCTGGTTGAACAAAACTTATGATGATTCCTTGGCAATTGACCATTGTTGAGCATTGGCTCAAGTTGTGATTTATCTTGTGAAGTAATTGCTGGAATTAGATTAGTTATAGTTGATTTCCCTTGCCGGGATGTAATTATTTCTGTTGTTGATTCCCTTGCCGGGATATTATTGTTTCCCCTATTTGGGTGAGGAAAGAGTAATAAAGTACGAAGGGTGATGCCGTGCACATTTACATTTACATTCACATTTATGCATATGGTGAGGATGAGAGTAAAAGCACGAAGGGTGATGCCGTGCACATTTACATTTATATTTATATTTATACATATGGTAAGGATGAGAGTAAAAGCACGAAGGGTGATGCTGTGCACAGTTACATTTATGCATATAGTGAGGATGAGAGTAAAAGTACGAAGAGTGATGCCGTGCACATTTACATTTACATTTATGCATATGGTGAGGATGAGAGTAAAAACACGAAGGGTGATGCCGTTCACATTACATTTACATTTATCCATATGGTAAGGATGAGAGTAAAAGCACGAAGGGTGATGCCTTGCACATTTACATTTACATTTATGCATATGGTGAGGATGAGAGCAAAAGCACGAAGGGTGATGCCGTGCACATTTACATTTACATTCTTCATATTCATTACATGCTGAGGATGAGAGTAAAAGCATGAAGGGTGATGGCGTGCCATTATTCATATACATTGCATTTCAATTACTGGTTTATCGTTGTTCATATCTGTCTTTTTTTTTCGTTGTTCCAATCTGTATGATGAGATTCCCCACATCATGACCCCTTCCTACTATTTGTTATTTGTAAATCCCTTACTTACTGCTATTTATGCAAGTATGATTATTCTGCCCAGGTTTTATGTGGTATCTTGTCTAGCCTTGCCACTATTTCGCCGAGGTTAGGCTCGGCACTTACTCAGTACATGGGGTCGGTTGTACTAATACTACACTCTGCACTATTCTGTGCGGATCCAGGTACCGGCTAACGTTAGGAGATTTTTAGTAGCCCGTATTCATCATTCGAAGACGTGAGGTAGATCTGCCAGCGTCCGCAGATTCTTGACGTCTTCTCTTAGTTTTTATCGACACTATTTTATTATTTTCGAGATAGTTATGCTATTTCTTTCAGCCCATTATTTGTAGTACTCTTAGTGGCTTGTGAATTGTGACACCAGACCCTGGGGTAATCTTATAGCGGCTTCTGGCAGTAGTTCACTAATGTGGTACTTTCTAATTCTGATTTGTATAACTCTAAACAACTTAAAATCTTTCCATGAAATTCAATATCGGCTGCTCTTGGTTCTCATTTTGTACATCATGTCTTCTTAGTCGTATACACGGGTTGTACGAGATCACATCTTTGGTAATAACAAACGTTTATGACTCCTAGGTATTTTACCCTTAGGCTCTTTTCTGTCCAAAACTATAGAGACCAACGTTAGCATCTGACATTTGAACTATCATCATCCCACATATGACTCCATTTCCAAGTATACCATCATCTGATAAATCACTAAATGCACCATCCGATGATTCTTGGTCTTGATCAAGACCTAAAATATGCGATGATTTCGCTATAACCATTGTTACTCACATTTTCTTTTATCACCCATAGGCATCACTATATACTCACATGTCACTAGAATTTTGATACACAAAAAATTGGAGATCTGGTAATTAAATAACTGGTAACTAGCATCCTGAACAACCATAAACTTGCTAACTGAAAGATTGTATTACTGGTAATTGAGGTAAACTGATGGCCATAGAACATGATAACTACTTTTGTACTTTCTTATAAGGTTATGCTCTAATTTGTACTACTACCCATTGTATCCCACTTTTAACATCATCTCATGTCTCATTTGTTACCAACCTATACTCCATAATTATACCCCAATGGGAAATCACCATCTCTAGAAGCTTGGGTTTTTATTGCCCGTCGCTTAGGTATTCGATATGTCTGGAATTTGATATGAAGAGAAGGTCACCTATTTCTCTAAGCTTCATGGCACGATCTACAGTAGAAATAAATGAGGCAATCATGGATCTGAAGGTGACCTATTTATTTTTTCCAAAACTAAACTGACATGTTTCTTTGTTTCCTTATGTAACCACTTTCAATTATAACTGTTGTATTCATCTCTTTCATAATGTGCAAATACATGAAAGCTTGTTGTTTATTGCTTATTTATTGCTGTATAATCATGCTCAACATCATATTCCACTCATGCCTATACAAATCATATAGCAACGCTTGATGAGTGGTTTCTCTCTTCCTATTTATATTACCATCTAAATTCGAAAAGGCTTATTTACAGTAAAATCAGTCGATCAACGATTCAGTCGATGGTTTCGTGCCTTTCCCCTCGAGTTGTCCGCTCGAGGGTACCGGTCTTGTAAGGACCCGTGAATTCCGTAACCAAAAATGATGCCCAGTTAGATTCCTATGTTGTTATAGCTGTAGAAATTCTCCGTGGTTCGGACTTTTTGGATTGAAAGTACCTTACAGACTTAGAGGAAAATTTTTGCAAAAGGGATGCAAATCTGCAGTCCACTATGCGGTCGCATAACCGCTTTGCAGACCGCATAATGGCCGTAGAGTGAGGAAGGAGACTGGCCAATTTGAGGGTGAGTATGCGGTCCAAAATGCGACCGCATAACTGTTATGCGGTACCTTATGTGACCGCACAACTGTTATGTGGTCCGCGTAGTGACCGCATACCTGGCCAATTTGTTCTCTCAGTTAAGGCCATTTCTGGGGCAGGTTTGCGGGCCGTATGTCCCTTCTGCGGTCGCATATGTGACCGCATATTCGAGTCGGGGCACCCATTTTCTAACATTTTAACCCGACCCCAGATTAATATAAGGCACTTCCCCAACCATTCTAAATCATTTTCCTAACTATATAGAGTGAGGGAGAGAGCTCCTAGTGTGAGACAAGCTCCCCATATCATCAAGATTGATCCAATCACCACCAAGGGCTTGGGAATATTCAAATAGGGTTCAATTTTCCTCAGTCAAGAAGGTAAGTTTCTGCTGCACCAGCTTTAAATTCCATTGTTATAGCTAAAATAGGGCATGGGTAGAATAGTTTCATGGGGGTAAGTATAGGGACCTTGCATGCATGGGATTCTAGACTATGTGAAGGAAAGTAAAGGCAAAAATAGAAAGAAATGGGGGATGGGACCTTAGCAAGTTCATAGTGGAGGTGTAATGCTCAATTGAGCTAGGTCTATGATCGAGTTCCTAATTAAGAATTGAATATGTTATTTTTCTAGATATATTGAAAGGGTCTAAAGGATTTCGGAAACTTCCGTAGGAATTAGGGATAAAAACCCCGACGAGATATGCATGGCTAACTCTAATGTTCGTAGAATCATCTCATTGGTGTCCGAGTAATTAGTATGAATCCCTTGCTTGATCATATTTACATTGATTGTTCTAATGTGTTGAGGCGTAAGATTCTATTCTCTAATTTCCTTGGTTGTTTACCATGTCACCATGTTACTTGAAATTGTGAATCATGATTCCTTATGCTTACCCTATGATGTGCACGATTCATCGTATATTCGGACTTATCAATATGAAGGATAGTGTTACTAAATGAATGAAAAGCGAAAAAAACTCATTGTTTAAATGTATCCAAGTGCCAAGGACTTTGTGATAATTAATGGGAAAGGAATATGAACTAAATAATGAATTGATATGGTTATGTCCCAAGTGAGATGGCTAGTCGATCGGGCCGAGATCAGACTCTATGATGTGCTCATGGTTGTATTTACATCGAAAATATGGATATAAATTATAATGTTGGTTATGTTTCAGTAGGATGGCCTAGCCGATGGGGCCGAGACCGGACTCCATGTAAAAACGACACGGTGGTACTGTAAAATGTGGCGCTTGGCATTATGAGGCTATTAATCAAAGAATGCAAAGATGAAACAAGAAACTATGAGACCCTTATTTATTTTCCTTAATGCCTGTGTAAGTGTTGTTTAATTTCTATGATTCCCTTCCTACTTGTTTACTATTTATTCTACTTAGAGTAGAGTTTGTTCATACATACTAGTACTATTCGATGGTACTAACGCCCCTTTTTTCGTGGGCGCTACATCTTTTAATGGATGCTGGGGGCTCTGTAGCTGGTTGCGCTGATCTCAGGTAGCGGTGCCTCCCCTTCCTCTTCATAGCAGTCTCGATGAGCCCCGTTTCTTCTCGGGGTCACGTGTAACTATGTCGCTTTCCTTTTTTTTATGTTGTTACATTTTGAGGTATAGTCGGGGCCTTGTCGCCGGCAGGATTTCAGTTGTCTTTCTTATTCCTAGAGGCTCCATAGACACTTATATGGGTCACGTGTACTTGTTGGGCAGTTGTAGAATTAACTTGTAACTGTAATCATCTCCCACAAGAATTGTAAACTATATGTATATTTTGATGACTTCGGATTTTGGAAGCTTGTGTATAAGGAAGAATGGATTAGTAACGCATATGTATGTTCATAACTGACCCCCTTCTGACTTAATAAATAATATCAAAACATTTATGTGTTATGAATGAGACGGGAAGGAATGGCTCAACATGCTTGCTCGACCGGGTTCACTCGGTTAAGCGCCGGTCGTGCTTCCCGAAGTTGGGGCGTGACAAACTTGGTATCAGAGCCTGAGGTTTTAAAGTGACCAAAGATGTCTCGGAGTCATGTCTGGTAGAGCCCTTCTTATCGGTGTGTTGTTGACCACATCTATAATTAGGGGGCTACTTAGACATTTAGGAATGGTACCCTTCATTGTTATTCCATATCGTGCGATAGAGTGAGATGTGTGGTTTTTTTCTCTCTAACTCGTGCAATGTTTTAACTTTCAGTAAATGGCACCAAAGAAGAAAGCGTGACTCGGCCAAGTGGCCAATGCCACCTCAGGAGTGGCCGTTGATTTCCAACTCGATGGTGCCGGGGCGGATAAGTCCCCGACTATGATGCTGCCTGATTCATCCATTCCTGGCTAGGCTATTCCAGTTCCTACTCCTGCGGATGGTGCCTCAAACCCTCCCGATGATATTCCAGCTTCTCCTCCTCCAGCTCTAGTTTGCGGTCCTCGTATTTCTGATGGGGATCTTAGGGGAGCTATTCAGATGTTGACTCGGTAGCTTCTCAGGCTTAGAGGTCAAATGTTACCCCCACTTCCTCTAGCTGGAAAGGTGATTCTTCCGGTTCCATGTTTAACAGGTTTCTTCAGTTAGACCTTCAAGAGTTCACAGGTACTGATCCAAAGGCATACCCTCAAGATTTCATTGATGAGATGCATAAGACACTCCGAGTTATGCACGCTACTAAGACGGAGGGAGTGGAGCTGGCCTCCTATCATCTGAAAGGTGCGGCATATTCCTGGTTTGAGATGTGGGAGGACTCCCGGGAGGAGGGGAGCCCTCCGGCGAGGTGGGGTGAGTTCGCGGATGCCTTTATAGACCATTTCTTGCCCGCCGAAACTAGGGCAGCCCGTGCTTCAAAGTTTGAGACCCTCAAACAAGGGAGCAAGAGTGTGTGGGAATATCATATGGAATTTGTGCGTCTTTCAAAGTATGCTCCTCATATGATGCCAAACATGGAAGATAGAGTTTGCCGTTTTGTGCAGGGCCTTGGTCCTTTAGTTATTAATGAAGCCGCCACAGCTGCTTTAAATTCTGACATGAACTACAAATACCCGAAAGTTAAAGTATAGGAGTGAGCGAGAAGGGGGTGGAAAGGCCCGATCAGCGGGCAACCTTGGGGATTCATCCAGAGGCGAGAGATCACTCTTTCAGGGAGGGTCATCAGGGCCATCCTAGTCTTACGCCCAATCTTCAGCTAGTGCCCCGCCATCTGGGCACCGTCAGCAGCTAGGGGGCTTTAGGCCGAGTTAGAGTAGCAGGAGGCCCCACTATCAGGGTCTTTCAGGAGGGAGGTTTCAGTAGCAGCCAAGGTCTCCAATGTCTCCATGTCCTAGGTGCAGGAAGGTTCATTCGGGATTCTATTATATGGACATGCCAGTGTGTTACAGATATGGGATGAGAGGTCATATTCAGAGGGAGTGTCGGACACCTCACCAGGGTGCAGGCAGAGATACAGCTCAGCCATCCAGTTCTTCAGCTGCTACATCTTCAGCACACCCTCCAACCCGAGACTCTCTAGCACCAGCAGGGCGTGACGCAGTTAGGGGTGGTGCACGGGGTTCGAGAGGACCCAACCGGTTCTATGTAATGAGTGGCTGACAGAGTGCATAGGCTTCACCAGATGTCGTCACATGTATACTGATTGTTCAATCCCATGATGTGTTCCCTTATTGATCCCCGGTCTTCTCTATCCTATGTTACTCCTTATGTTTCTTCAAGCTTCGGAATAGAACCACAACACCTTCATGAACCATTTTCTGTATCTACCCCGGTTGGCGAGTCTATTACGGCCACGCGGGTTTATAGGGATTGTGTGGTCTCAGTGCATGGTCGGGATACTATGGCCGACCTTATTGAGCTAGCGATGATTGATTTTGATATAATAATGGGGATGTATTGACTTTATTCATGCTTTGCCAAACTTGACTGCCGAACCCGGGTAATGAGGCTTGAGTTTCCTAACGAGCCAGCTGTTATGTGGGAAGGAAATAATATCATCCTGAGAGATATGTTTATTTCCTACCTTAAGGCCATAAATATGATCAAGAAGGGGTGTATCTATCATTTTGTCCGGTTTGCGGACACCACCGCCCATATGCCTACTCTTGAATCTGTGCAAATTGTGAATGAGTTCTCTGATGTCTTCCTGGATGAGCTTCCTGGGATCCCTCTAGACAGGGAAATTGATTGCGGGATCGATGTATTGTCGGGCACACAAATTCAAGGGTAGCTTGGATGATTATTTTCAACTCATAGAATTTGCTTACAACAACAACAACTACCATGCTATTATTCAGATGGCACCACTTGAGGCGTTATATGGTAGGAGATGTAGATCTCCAATTGGGTGGTTTGATATTGGGGAAGCTAAGTTGATAGGACCAGACCATGTGCACCAGGATATGGAAAACGTTATGATCATTAAAGAGCGGTTGAAGATGACCCAGAGTCGTCAATAGTCCTACTCGAACGTTCACCATAGAGATTTGGAGTTCAAAGAAGATGATTGGGTATTCTTGAATATTTCCCCCATGAAGGGAATACTGCTGTTTGAAAAGAAAGGTAAATTGAGTCAGAGGTATGTCGGACCGTACAAAATCATTCAAAGGATTGGTCAGGTGGCGTACAAGCTTGAGCTACCACATGAGATGTCATTAGTATACCCGGTATTTTATGTGGCTATGTTGAAGAAAATAGTCAGAGATTCGTCGCTTATCGTACGAGTTGTGATGATTGAGGCTAATGAAGAACTATTTGAAGAAATTCTAGTTGCCATTCTTGATAGGCAAGTCTGAAAGTTGAGTAATAAAGAAATTGCCTTTGTGAAGGTGTTATGGAGAAACTAGCAGGTTGAAAAGGCTACGTGGGAGACCGAGGAAGAGATGAAGAAGAAGTATCCTTACTTGTTTGAATAGCTGTATAATCTTTTTATGAAACTGCCGCCTATGAATGTTTTGTATCACTTGTTCAGTTGATATAAAGGTGCTCTTTTCTGGTTATATATTACTTATGAGGCCACGGTTTGTGTTGTTTTGTGTTATGTTACGTCATTGGATTATGTATGTAATGAACCGACCGGTCATTTTGTGTATTAGGATCCCGATCCCTTAAATGAAACCTTCCATAGCAGCTATTTGTGTTTTATGACTTGCGGGGACGGGTAGCTCGGGATTTGGGGATGTTTAGAGTGCTTTAGGAACACTTGGTTCCTTAAGGTTGACCTATTTGGCCAAGTTTGACTTCGATCAATATTTTGAGCAAACGACCTCGGAATTGAGTTCTGATAGCTCCAGTAGCTTCATATGATGATTTTGGACTTGGGCGTATGTTCGGAACGGGTTTTTGATGGCCCGGGAGCATTTCAGCTCCCGAAATGGAAATCAAGATTTCCTTAAGTTTGAAATTTGGGTTGGGACATGATTTTATGCTATCAAGGTCCGAACGGAATTCCGAGATCGGGAATAGTTTCTTCATGTCATTTATGACTTGTCTACAAAATTTGAGGTCATTCCGAGTAGCATAGGCTCGTTCGGTGCATTAAAGTGAAATCTAGAATTTCAAGTTCAAAGTGTGATTAAATTTGGTTTTGGTGTTGAATTCTGAGTTTCGTTGTTGTTTTTCATGTTCTGAGCGTTCGAGCGAGTCTATATCATGAACACAGACTTGTTGGTGTTTTAGGACGGGGGTCCGAGGGGCTCGGGTAGTTTCGGACCCCTCAGAGTTAATTCCAAAACACCAGAATTTTTATGTCTGGTTTTCTTCTATGCGATTGCAGGTGCACAGCTGGGATCACACAAGAGGAATGGAGAAGGGGTGGAAAATTACCTGTGCGATCGCACAGGTCTATCCGCGATCGCACAGTGTGAGTTTTTGGACTGGCCTAGATTAGTTCTCTGCGATCGCATCCCCTACCCCTGCGATCGCACAAGCCTGTTTCCCCTACTCTCCGCAATCGCCAGCCTTCAGCTGCGATCGCACAGTGCTCTTGAGGGCCCTGGGCACTTGGCCAGTGCAAACGCACTGCCCCAGCTGCGACCGCACAGTATAAGCAGCTGGGCAATGTGATTTTAATACGGGATTTGGCATTATTTCACCATTTCCATCTTCTTCCCCAAGCTTTGTGAGAACTTTCAAGAGGAGCCTTTCACCTAGTGTTTGAGGTAAGTAAAATTCTCCCTAACACCTAGTTCTAAACATCAATTCCTAGTTAATCTCTCTTCTAAATTATCAAATTCATGAAATTGGGTAGTAATTTAGGGCATTTGCGAAATTTGTGAATTTTCCGTTTAAGCCACGAATTTAAGTATAAATTACATAATTATGATCCTTAGGCTACGGGTGAGTGATCCCTCTAAGAATTTTCGGAATCCGAGCGTGCGGCCCGGGGTTGAAATTTCAAAATCCTTCAAGAATGATGAATTTTGGGTTAATAGATTAATTATTCTTCCTTGATCATGAATTGATGGAATTATGCTATATTTGGCTAGTTGCGAGCCGTCGAGAGTAGATTTTGGATATCCGGGCGCATCCTTGATCCAAGGGGCGATTTCGTCATGAGGTGAGTCTCCTTTCCAACCTCGTAAGGGGAAAACGTCCCCATAGGTTCTTGTTTGTTGTGTGTATAAGTTGTGGGGGCCAAGTACGTACCAAGTGACGAGAGTCCGTACGTGGCGACTATATTGCTATGTCGGGTAACCTTAGGATTCACAAGCATGCTTTTATGTGCCCTATATGTACCTTCGTATGTGTTATGAGTTGTAATTACTTTTGAAACGATATGGAAAAGTGAAGTATTATGATTTAAATCCCAGTTGATTACCCTTGGTATTGGCATAGTCCTGTTAAGTTCACTGTTGAGTTGGTACATATTTGTACATATATGTACGCACTTGTTATCGAGTCAGAACACGAGTCGCAGATATGATCCGCGGACATGGGTTAGCTTATTATCATCGAGTCAGCACACGAGTCACATGTATGATGTGCGATCGTGGGCCAACTTATCATTATCGAGTCAGCACACGAGTCGCAGGCATGCGCAGCCGTGGGTTAGCTTATTATTATCGAGTCAGCACGCGAATCGCAGGTATGATTCGCGATCGTGGTGTGGCTTATGACCTCAGTCCTTATGACCACCCTTATGACTCCGGCCGGTTGTCTTGTCCTGGTATGTGTATGTTCACTTGAGTTCTGAGTCACTTAAAACTGGGCTGTCAGGCATTGGTTACGAGGAGATTCTGTTACATTGTTGTTCATTCTTCAGTTATTATCTGGACTACATTATTTGCTATGCACTTGTTGTTTACTGTTTCACATGTCTATTCCTTTAGACATATCTTGTCATATATCATATTGATGGACTTTAGTGAGTATTTAGTTGACCTCTCGTCACTACTCCTTCGAGTTTAGACGGGATACTCACTGGGTGCATATTTATTTATGTACTCATGCTGCACTTCTTCTTCTGTACTTGATTGTACAGGTCCGGAGGTTGGTACATCTGATTATCAGGTCGATGCTTGGTACTGACTTGCGTTGATTAGACTTCACGGTGAGCTGCTCTTCCTGGCAATCCCTATCAGCACTCTGAAGTTTCCTTTTGTCATTTTCCCGTCTATTTCATTCAGACTGTGGATTTGTATATATATTATCCTTGTATATTTAGATAGTTGCCCGTGATGCTTGTGACACTAGTTACTGGCACACACACACAGTGCATATTTTGGGTTTTGTGTTGTATATTTCTACATATGCTATCCTTTTTGGCTCATGTATCGTTATGATTTTATTTCATATCAGGCTATTATCATGCTTATAATTGTTTAAAAAGTGGTAGATGTTGGAATAATTAATCGAATAGGACAGGTAGCACTTAGTGTGATTCATGTTGGCTTGCCTAACCTAGTTGTTGGGCGCCACCGCGACCTGAATTAGGATTTGGGTTGTGACAACTTGGTATCAGAGCATCAGGTTCACGTAGTCTCACGAGTCACGGATAGACCCAGTAGAGTCTTGCGGATTTGGTACGGAGACGTTTGTACTTATCTTCAGGAGGCTATAGGGTGTTAAGAAACTCCTCTTCATTCATATTCTCTCGTGCAATCTATGATGTACTCAAATTTGTTCTTCTATTCTCTCACAGATGGTGAGGACGCGTGCATCTCCTGTTCCTGATCCGGGAGAGGCTGCTATCCCCGCCGCTCGAGGCCGTGGTAGGAGTAGGGGTAGGTCACCTGCCCAAGGTAGGGGATGAGGGAATCCCAGAGCTCTACCAGTTGTACCACCAGAGGACTCTATTATGGAGGAGCGGGACGAGGTGCCTCCAGTAGTTCCTGCTCCAGCAGATTTTATGACGGCGCCAGGCTTCTAGGTGGTCATGGGCCGTATGATGAGGTTCATGGACACAGTGTCCCAGGCTGGCCTATTTCTAGCAGATCCTACCACTTCTCAGGCGGGAGGGGAGTCCAGACCCCTACCGCTCAGGCCACCAGACAGGCAGCAGCAGCACACCACACTCCGGGTACACCGCCCGTGGGTAGGGTTCAACCTATGGTAGCAGCGCCAGAGCCCAGGCCAGTTGCAGAGGGTGATCAGCAGAAGATGCTAGATAGATGGACCCGACTTCGCCCTTTAGTCTTCGGGGGTGAGCGGGGTGAGGATGCCCAGAATTTTATCGACAGGTGCAGGGACAGACTGCACAACATGAGTATATTGGAGTCGCATGGGGTAGACTTCACTACATTTCAGCTAGAGGGAAGAGCTCGCCGCTGGTGGTAGTCATACATTCTCAGCAGGCCAGTAGATTCTCCTTTTGTCACCTGGAGTCAGTTTACTCAGCTATTTCTGGACAGATACATCCCACCTTCTAAGAGATAGGAGCTTCGGGGTCAGTTTCAGCAGTTGGAGCAGGGGCAGATGTCCGTTGTTGATACCCAATTTTTCCTCATATTATTTTTTAAACTTGCATATACGCCTTTAAAATCAGTTTTATAATGATTGGTATTTTTCTATAATTTTTCATATTTTTATTAATTTATTTCTAATTTATCCAGTACTTTTATATCCAATAATTAATCATAAATTGCATTAAAACTGATTCCAAAACATTTCTTGGCTTAATATATCATTTTTTATCTTATTATTATTTAATTATTTCACAAATTAGCCACATTGGCATTTGGCTATAATTGCAATAACTTTGCAATTATAGCCTAATTATACGTTTCCTGCTATTTTAATTCGATAATCAGTCATTTTATATTTTTAACACTAATCAATCACTTTAATTTCATCTATTTAGCCTTAATTTCATTTTTTATATAGTTATTAACTATTTTTTAATTATTTTACGGGTATTTAACAACTAGCCACTTTTAAATTCAATTTTACCCGGACCTCAACCTAATTAAATCAGCCCAAACATCAGGCCCGGTCTTTAATCATACCCGACCCAATCCCCCTTCGATATGAACCGTTGATTAATTCAAATGAACGGCCTAGATCACCCCTTACCATAATTAATCTCTCAACTATCCCCCCGACCCCTCATTCTTCGAGACTGACTCTCTCTCTCTCTATCTCTGGTCTTTCCCTTTCCCTTCTCTCTAGAACCTTCCCGGTTCACCCCCCTTCTCCGATGAAGCTCCGCCTATCTCCGCTTATCTCCGACCTCCCTCCTTTCGACTACCAGCCGCCATGATGCCTATTTCTCCGGTCTACTTCATCTTTGAGACCTTCGGTGGTCTTTACCATGCCAAACGGCCACTGGAGATCCTGCTTGGGGTTGTTTCTGGCCTTTCTCCGGTGGGGTTTGACTCGATTGTGCTATAACCACCACTATTCCTGAGTTTCACGGCAGGTTCTCCTACTTTTCTCTAGTTTCTTATGAAACCCTAATTCTGACCTAAATCTCTTAAATCTTTGTATTTTTAACGATTTAAGATCATTCTCTTATGTTTTGCACTATTCTCAACTCGATCTTTACGATTCTTCAGTTTTTAAACGTTTTTGTTTCCTTCTGAGTCTTTCTACACTGGTTTAAACTGGTTTCTTCTTTATGCTTAAACTCTTCCTTTGCATATCTCTACTGTTTTCACGCCTTACTGCTTTTTCACTTTCCTATGTTGAAAAGCCCTAATTTTTAGACCTCTATGTTCGGTTCTTCATACTGCTTGACTTTTATTAAGTTTTTCTGTGATCGTCGTGCTTCGAATGATTCTTTAGTTTGTTTGTGGCATCTCTGTGTGATTATATTCATATGTTGTTCATCTCTTGCCTCTTTCTGGAAATGTTGCTAAGCCTGCCTGTTTGCTACTGTTATTTGCCTTCTTTGTTTATGTGTTAAAGCATGGTATAATAATCCCCTCCCGTCTGACTCTGATTCCCTTATTTGATGGTTTCCTGTAAAACCCTAGGGTGTTACTCGAATATGTAAGCTGATTGATTTGCTGTATCATCTCATTCTACTGACTCACTCCTTAATTAGAGTTTTCTGAACTTGGTCCTAATTGTTTACCCTATTGCTTGGTAAACATGATTTTCCTTCCTTGTTGATTATTGACTGATCTTACTTTGCCTTATATAACTATGTATTGTTACCGTTTGAATTTGAATCCCTTAACTTAAGGGAGTGATTGGTCTTGGTTCCTTAGTTAATTGATTCTGATTTTCCCTGTTACTTAACAGTCTTGGATTCTTTCCTTATTTAAGTATGGTACTGATTTACCTTTACCTTATGTGGCTATATTGTCTTACCATTTTTGAGTTTGAATCCCTTGACTTAAGGGAACCGTGTATTTACTTACACTAATTGATTCTGCCTTCTAATTCTTACCTTATTCGATCCCCTGTTTACAACTATATATACTCCTGCTCTTTCATTGTAAAAGGACACAACATCAATACTATTCTAAGCTCTCTCTCTTGTGCTAGAACTCTTTCTCTCTTTCTTTCTTTGCTCTACTGTTGTTCTCTGCTCTTGTCTATTGTTAGCCGGTTGTAAGCCAAGGCTAACATTGTGCTCTCACTTTGCTTTTGCATTCTGCTTTGCTCTTTTCTCACTGGTATGTTCTAATTAATTACCAAGTCTGAAACCAATGTGTTTATTATTGTTTCAGTTTGTCATCTTCCTGATTTTCTTCTACTTGTGCTTATAATGTTCAACATGCAATTAAGTCTCCTGTTTATCTTTCAGTAGTTGCCATGCTTTATTTCTTTAAGACTTACATGTTGAGTCAATAATGCTTCTAGAACTGTTGTTTACTCTTGATTTACACTTGTTATGCCTGTATCCTGTTACTGTCTATTGTCATGTTTTAAACTTTGCCATTTCTTGGTCCCCTGAACCTCTCTAATTTGTGCAACTATGCTTAAATAAGTTTCTTAAATCTATGTATCTCCTTTGTTATTATGTGACTTACTTGTCCCCTACCCCCATTGTCCTTGTGTGAAATTATGTACTGCTGAACTTGTGTGGTTGGTACGTTTGTTATTTTGAAAGGCTGTTTTCCAAAAGTAACTCTTCAGTCTCTCAACTGAATCTGATATATTCAAAACCTTGTTTTTCCTTTTCCTCTTTCAGGCACTTCACACTACTCCTAGAAAACTTAGGGTCTACCCCCCTTAGTGTAAGCATTGCTTAGGGAACCCACGAGTTCCCTATGAACTTTGATGCACTAAGGCTGGTAATTCCACACTGCACTTGTTCGACTCTAGCAATTATGGGTGCTGGTATTGGCTAGGGACCCATGAGGGCCCTAGGGAGCTTTACCGCACCCAGACCATGTGAGGATGTGAAACTCGAAAGGATTGGGGTAGGAACAATGGGCCTGATTGAAGGCTCCCTATAGAAGTAGCTTCTTTTTTTTCCTTTCATTACTGTAATTCATTATTTGGCCTGTAATAACTTGTAAACAAATTTTGGGGTTGGATAATGGATATGGGGCAACTATGCATGTTTAGTATAGTATGGGTAGAAAATATGCCTATAGGATTTTACTTACTTATGTGCGCAATAGATATCCTGTTTAGGACATGCATCAGAAAACACGTTTAGGTTCTTCATTCAAGCATGCCTATTTATATCATTTTATAAACGTTTCTCCCCGTTAATAACTACAATAGGTAATAAACTGCCATGGCATTCTACTGCAGCATCTTCATAAGCATTGCATGTAGAAAGCATGCCTATAGGATTTTACTTATTCATGTGTGCATTAGATATCCTGTTTGTTTCGAGTTACATTTGTTGAACACCTAATCGAAAAGTTTAATCTTATAAGTCCCACTAAAACTGGTTTCTGTGGTTTAAATCGCTTCTCTACAAAAAATGTATTTTTGCATATCTTTAAAATCAGAACTGAAGTCTGCATGCTCACCTTTAAACAAATAGACAGTGTATACGACGCCTAGGAAAACTCTAGGCCCAATACGTACTAAAACCAAGATTAATCGTTCTTCATTTGGCTGGTATTAGAATGAATTGGTCTCTTTTAAATCCTTAGAACTTTGTTGGTGTGAACAACTATTTTTTGACCACACCCAAATTCTATTCTATTTTCGATGTAAATATTA
>MDKI01155049.1:0-11190 GCA_005239505.1 Nicotiana paniculata
GAAACTCGTTTCATTGCCATCCAATGAGATTGAGCTGGATTGCTCATATATCGACTCAATTTACTTATAGCACAAGTTATATCTGGTCGTGTATAACTCATGATATACATTAAGCATCCCAACACACGAGCATAATCCAATTGTGATATGCTTTGGAATTTGTTCTTTGCTAATGCAAGACTCACGTCAATTGGAGTCTTTGCAACTTTAAAGCCCAAGTGCTTGAATTTTTCAAGTACTGTCTTAATATAATGAGATTGTGACAATGCCAGACCTTGAGAAGTCTTATGGATCTTAATTCCCATATTAAATTGGCAACTTCCAAGTCTTTCATATCAAACTTGCCAGTTAGCATACGTTTAGTCGCATTTATGTTGGCAATGTCATTACTCATTATCAGCATATCATCCACATATAAGCAAACAATGACTATGTGATTTGGAGCATTTTTAATGTACACACATTTATCACACTCATTTATTTTAAAACCATTTGACAACATTGTTTGGTCAAATTTTGCATGCTATTGTTTGGGTGCTTGTTTTAATCCGTAAAGGGACTTAACAAGTCTACATACCTTCTTTTCTTTACCTGGAACCACAAACCCTTCAGGTTGTTCCATGTATATTTCTTCCTCTAACTCTTCATTTAAGAAGGCTGTCTTAACATCCATTTGATGAATTTCAAGACCATAAACTGCAGCTAATGCTACTAACGTTCGTATGGACGTAATTCTTGTAACTGGAGAATATGTATCGAAATAGTCAAGACCTTCTCGTTGTCTATACCCTTTGACCCCAAGTCTTGCCTTATATTTGTCAATAGTTCCATCATCTTTCATTTTCCTCTTAAAGATCCATTTTGAACCCAACGATTTATTTCCAGGAGGAAGATCAACCAATTCCCATGTATGGTTGTTCAGTATGGATTCTATTTCACTATTGACTGCCTCTTTCCAAAACAATAATTCTGAAGAAGACATAGCCTTTTTAAATGTTTGAGGCTCATTCTCCAATAAGAAAGTCACAACATATAGTCCAAATGAAGTAGACGTTCTTTGACGTTTATTACGTCTTGGATCCTCCTAATTATATGTACTTTCTTTTGTTTCTTCCCGAGTTCGTTTAGATCTTTCACCAGTCGACTCACATTCCTTTTTATACAGATATATATTTTCAAAGAACTCAGCATTATCTGATTCTATAACCATATTATTATGAATGTCTGGATTTTCTGATTTATGAACCAGAAATCGATATGCTTTACTATTGGTAGCATATTCTATGAAAACAAAATCAACGGTTTTCGGTCCTATTTTTATCCTTTTGGGATTAGGAACTTGCACTTTTTCCAAACACCCCCACACTTTAAAATAATTCAAGTTGGACTTTCTTCATTTCCATTTTTCATATGGAATGGATTGTGTTTTTCTATGGGGTACTCGATTTAGTATTCGGTTAGCCGTAAGAACGACTTCCCCCCCACAAGTTTTGTGGCAAACCAGAGCTTATCAACAATGCCTTCATTATCTCCTTTAATGAACGATTCTTTCTTTCCGCAATCCCATTGGAATGAGGCGTGTAAGGGGCCGTTGTTTGATGAATAATTCCATATTCTAAACATGTTTCTTCAAAAGGATATTCATATTCACCACCCCTATCACGTCTTATCATTTTTAATTTCTTGTTAAGGTGTGCTTCAACTTCATTTTTGTATTGCTTGAATACGTCTATTGCTTCATCTTTACTATTAAGTAAGTAAACATATCAATATCGAGTACTATCTTCAATAAAAGTTATGAAATACTTCTTTCCACCACGAGATGGTATTGACTTCATGTCACAAATATCTGTGTGAATTAAGTCTAAAGGATTTGAATTCCTTTCAACTGACTTATAAGCATGTTTAACATACTTAGATTCCACACATATTTGACATTTTGATTTGTTGTATTCAAACATAGGCAATACTTCCAAGTTAATCATTTTCCGCAAGGTCTTATAATTTACATGACCCAAACGTATATGCCATAATTCATGTGACTCAAGTAAGTAAGACGAAGCTAAAATTTTATTATTTTCAAATTCAGCTTGAAAAGGCCCCCGGTGAGGTAACCTTTTCCTACAAACATCTCGTTCTTACTTATTACAACCTTATCGGATACAAATACACATTCAAAACCATTCTTAAGAAGAAGTCCAACAGAGACTAACTTCTTCCTAATCTCGGGAACACGTAGGATGTTGTTCAAAGTCGCCACTTTGCCGGAAGTCATTTTGAAAAATATCTTCCCACATCCTTCAATCTTGGCCTTTGCAGCATTTCCCATAGAAAGCGTCTCTTCAGGTCTAATAGGAGCATAAGTATAAAAAGCTTCTCTAACAGCAGAAACATGACGAGTGGCTCCAGAATCAATCCACCACTCTTTAGGATTGCCTACCAAGTTTCATTCGGAAAGCATGGCACACAAGTCGTCATCATCATCATGCTTTTCAACCATGTTTGTTGACCCTTCTTCTTGTCTTTCTTAGGAGAACGACACTCCGTAGATTTGTGTCCGACTTTTCCACAGTTGTAGCAATTTCCACTGAACCGCTTCTTGCTTGGGTTGTTTTTCGGTCCAAAAGCCTTCTTCCTCTTTTGTTATCTTCAACAATATTTGATCCCATTATTGTTGAGTTTCCACGGCCTCTCTTGTCAGCAGCTTTATTGTCCTCTTCGATTCTCAATCGAACAATGAGATCTTCAAGGGACATCTCCCTGCTTTTGTGTTTCAAATAATTTTTGAAGTCCTTCCACAACGGAGACAACTTCTCAATCATCGCTGCTACTTGGAATGCTTCATTGATGAAAAGACCTTCAATGAAAATTCTGTTAGTAAACATAATAAAATTAATACTACCAACATTAGTATTATTTCTACGTATACCTTCAGCAAGGAGAACGTGAATAATCACTTGCAATTCCTGGACTTGGGTAATAACGGACTTGTTATCTACCATTTTGTAGTCCAAAAATTTTACGGCAACGAAATTCTTCAACCCAACATCTTCAGTTTTTTATTTCTTTTCAAGCGCAATCCATAGTTCTTTTGACGTCTCCACGCCACTATAGAAATTATACAAAGCGTCCTCCAGTCCGCTAAGAATATAATTCTTGCACAGAAAATCAGAGTGCTTCCACGCCTCAATCACGAGAAAGCATTCATTCTCTGGAGTTTCATCGGACAACACATGAACATCTTCCTTGATGAACTTCTGGAGACTTAGAGTAGTCAAGTAGAAGAACATCTTTTGCTGCCAGCACTTGAAATCAATCCCGAAATTTTTTTTGAGTTTCTCCGCCGGTGCCAATGCTGCCGGTGTTGTTCGGCTCGTTGAGGCATTGGCAGTTACCATCGGAACAACTTGGTTTCCGTTTCATTTGTTATTTCTGTAAAAGAATGACAGAAACGTTAAAATCACGTAGATTTAATCTCCAATAGAGTAGAAAACCACAAAGGTTTTACTCTCCAGAAACAGTGAGTATAACACAAATACAGAAAAATATATTAAATTCCTTAAGCTTGTTAGTAAACTGTATTTGTAAAATAATTATGGAGATAATAAAGTAATACTCAAACATAAATGTAAATGGAATAAAAACCAATTCGAGCCCACTAAATTCACAGTGTTTCCTTAAGGAATTTAATCTCCTCCTAGTACCTAAGGTCATGGATTATTTCCTCCCAGGATAGAACAAATTACACACTGGTATAGTGGTTCTTCAAACCCCAGTGTTTCAGCGAACACGAAGTTCGGTAGCAAATCACACTTATTGTTGCTTTCTTTAAAGTTAAAAATATGCAAAAGAAAGGAGGAGAAATCAAAATTTCGTATGGAAAATCTGAGAGAATGGACTTGTATTTATACCCAAAGTTGGGCTGAAATCTGAAGAAGTGCAACTCTTCAGAATGGTTGTTTTTTCAAAACGGCTATAGCATAAATTCCATAACATCAATGGCTATTTACTCAACAATAAAGAGGGAAAATTGAAAAGGGTAGTTAATTTTCTGTTACAAAAATAGAAAACTGAAAATTGGATAACTGAATTGGATTTAATATTAATATTTTGTTATTAAAATAAATATTTAATAACATTTCTGTTAATATTTACTATTAACAAATAAATTTGGTCCAAAGATTAATCAATCAATCGATATTTTGATCAAATCCAAATCCAAATCCGAATATGAATCTGAAGCCAAGTCGAGCTAGCGAGCGACGACGACGATGTCGGCGCGAGGCTTGCCTTCTTATCAACTCTTTATGATCTAGAAGAAGAATAATTATTTATATACCCATCAAAAAACTTTTCCTATTCTCATATGGGACAATCAATGAGGAAAACTCAAATATTACTCAAATATTTCATTTTCCCCTCCATTTCCCATTCACTCTATTTTAAGCATTAATAACTTAAAAACCCAACAGGTCCCGACCTGGATGCATCGCTCATATTTGACGAGGCTCAGCGGCTTCTGAAACAAGTAAGTCTTAGACTCAGTAGTTATGCTTGTGTTTTATTCTCATTTCTCCAAGTCTGATTTTGTAACGACACGACCGGTCGTTTTGAACTCTAGCACGTTGTTCAGCAGTTTGAAGTCGTGAGCAGCTTCGTTTTAGGTGTTATGACTTGTAGGTGTGGTCGAAATTGAATTTCGGAAAGTTTAGAGTTGGGTTGGAAAGAAAATCCTCATTTCAGAAGCCTTAAGTTGGAAGAATAAACTAAGATTGGAATTTTGAGTAAACGACCTCCGAATGAGGATTTGAAGGTTCCAACAGATTCGTATGATGATTTCGGACTTGGGCGTATGTTCGGATGGGGTTTTGGATAACCCGGGAGCGTTTCGATGCATATTATGGAAGTTAGCATTTTAGAAGGATTTCATAAATTTGGGCTTGAAGTGCATTTCAGTGTTGTTGATGTCCGTTTAGGATTCCGAGTCTGGGAATAGCTTTGTATGGTGATTCTGGAGTTGGGAGCGCGATCGGAAGTGAATTTGGATGTCCGTAGGTCATTTTGAGGTCATTTGGCTAAAGATGGAAATTTGAAGGTTTTATGGAAATTTGAAGGTTTTTGAGAAATCCGACCGGAAGTGGAATTTTTGATATCGAGGTCAGAATGTGATTTCGAAAGTTGGAGCAGATCCGTAATGTCGAATATGACTTGTGCGCAAATTTTGGGGTCAATCGGACGTGATTTGATAGGTTTCGACATCTGATGTAGAAGTTGGAAATTTCTAAGTTCATAAAGTTGGGATTTGGGTGCGATTCGTGGTTTTGATTTTGATTGATGTGATTTGAGGTCTCGAGCAAGTACGCATTATATTTTGGAACAGGTTGGTATAATTGGACGGGCTCCCGGGGGGCCCGGGTGGTTAACGGATCAAGATTTCAAGTTTCAAGAAGTTAAGATTGCTGTCATTTGGTGTGATCCGCATCTGCGAAGATTTGGCCGCAGGTTCGACTTGCGCACCGCAGGTGCGAGAATGGAAAATCTTGGCTGGGGACCGCAGGTGCGATGGAATTTTGGCACCTATGAAGCCGCAGGTGCGGACAGTGAGGCGCAGGTGCGATTTTGGGCTGGAGTTGAGGAAGCCGCAGGTGCGATGGAATTTCCGCACCTACGAAGCCGCATGTGCGGACAGTGAGCCGCAGGTGCGATTTTGGGCTGGAGTTGAGGAAGCCACAGGTGCGGGAGATTGGTCGCACCTGCGAAATCGCAGGTGCGGAGGAAGGACCGCATGTGCGGAAATCGGCCTGGGCAGAATGTTTTAAAACAAGAATTTTGGTTCATTGTCTTCATTTTTCTCATGGCTTAGGCGATTTTTGGAGAGCTTCAAGAGAGTATTGCTTCATGCAATGTCAAGGTAAGTAACTCCTTCATGCCTCTAAGTTAAATACAAGATTTTATGCATGGATTAGGCATGGAAATTGGTAGGAATTTGGGAAATATTGAAGAAACCTAGAAAATGGAAAATTTGATTTTTAGCCACGAATTTAGCATTAATATTTGAATAAATTGTATATTTGAGTTAGTGAGGCTATGGGTAGAATACATCTTCGAGAAATTTTGGATTCCGGGCACGTGGGCCCGAGGGCATTTTGGTCATTTCACGTAGCGGGGTTGGGAAAGTATACAATTTGAATTTGTTGTGAGTACTAGGATGAATTTTCATTACTTTGTCGTTATGTGGTAGTTTCGGAGCGTTGTGCGTCCGTTGGAGTTGTCGGAAGGGCTTGGAGGCCGGTTATGGAAATTTTGAAGCGAGGTAAGTCTCCTTTCTAACTTTGTGAGGGGGAATCGTCCCCCTAGGTGAATTAATTAAGTACATGCTATTCTCTTCGGGGGCTACGTACGCACGAGGTGACGGGAGTCCATGCGTAGCTACTATTATGCCATGTCCGGTTAGTCTAGGAACCACTAGCATGCCTTACGTGTTGTACCTGTAATCCTGCCTGTAATATTAAACTGCTAATACAATCAAAATCGTAATTGAAGATCTAAAAGAAGACTAGAGTTCATTTTGTTAATCTTCTAGAAAGAGAATTGATTCCTCTATGGATATTTGTGTACCTGGACTGGGTTGTATTATGGAATATCATTAAACTTGACAAATGAGTTTCAAAACAAAGATTTAAAAGCTATATTTCAAGTTCCTTTAAGAAGAGTTTTACCACTTTCCTGAGAATAACTGTTTTCTTAATAAAATACAGATTTATTATGTGGTTATGTGTAACTATGGGTGCCTGAGTCGCATGTATGATTCGCGAGCAGGATGACCCTATATTTGTGTGTGTATTCATATGAGCACCTGAGTCACAGATATGATTCGCGAGCAGGCTAGCCATATTATTTTTAACCGCGTCGCATGATCGATTCGCGAGCGGGGTAGATAGATGCATCTATGGTTCGAGCTGTCCGACCCTTCGGCAGTGCACAATTTATTATTGTTGGTCTGCGTCGTTCGACCCTCGGTATTGCTCGCACATGATATTTACTGCGTAGTTGCTATGATTTTCCCTGATTACTGGCCTGAAATATTAAGTTATCAATTGAAATGATAGAGATTTAAAGTTATTAAAAAGATTTTGGAAGAAGTTGTTACTTCCCATCGATTTATTGTTATTTGAGTAAATCACCCATGTTGATTAATTGTTATTAATATGACGAAGATGTAAAGTGTTAAACGTGAACAGAGTTGAAAATACTTATTCCTGATTTTAATAAATTGCCTATGATAATCATGATTAGTGTCATACTTAAATATTCTAAATTGACCTTTAGTAAGTGTCTAATTTGACCTCTCGTCACTACCTCTCTGAGGTTAGGCGGGCGACTTACTGAGTACACGTTATTTTTGTACTCATGCTACACTTGCTGTGCATTTTATTGCACAGGTACTTTCATAGCAATGTGGAGGATTCGGAGACTTAGGCGAGTTGCATCATCCGGAGGCGATCCGCAGCTGATAGAGTCTCCTTCGTGCTGTATTTATTTCATTTCAAATTTCCTTGTCCAGTTGTATTCCAGACAGGCTTTGTAATGATTGTATAAATTATTAGAAATTTCCCATGTACTAGTGACACCGGGTTCTGGGATATGTGTTGGGGTATATTTGTTAAAGTGTAATACTTAAACTATTATTTTACTTAACAGATTTCTATTTGGTTAAATTGTAATAAAGTGCAAGGAAATATTTTCATAAATGTTTTAAACCGGAAATTATTTCGATTAATTAATGATTGGCTTGCCTGACAATGATGTCCGATGCCATCACGAACTTATGGATTTTGGGTCGTGACAACATGGTATCACATCGCTAGGTTCCCGTAGGTCTCACGAATCATGAGCAAGTCTAGTAGAGTATTGCGGATCAGTATGGAGATGTCTGTACTTATCTTCGAGAGGCTACAAGACTGTTAGGAGTACTTCCCTTCTTGATTCCTCATCGTGTGATTTGATTACTTTGAGGCTTATGCCTATGTTTATTCCTACTCAATCTTATGCGTCGCGAAGCGCTTGTTGTGAATCAGGAATCTGAGGAATTGAAATGATGCTACGGACGTAATTCGATATGTTTCCATGTGTAATTGGTGGGGGCTGTTGTTATGGCCCTGCAGAAGAATAATATGTCGTTTCAGCTCAGTAGCTGTGTTTCTGGGAGCCTTAAGGATGTGCTCAGGTAGTGATGATGCTTGCGATTGGTTGTCACGCGATGTCGTTATGATGATAGAATGCTTACTCGTATGTTGGGGGTGATGAATGGTTTGAAGGGAGGTCTTCTTAGAGTTTGATTTCGAGATTTTGGTGTTTTTGTTCCGGTAGGGGAAAGGTATTTGGATTCTGAATGGTCCGGTTGGGGTTGATAAGGTAGTAAGACTTGGTGTTTTCGAGTAAGGTGGAGTATTCACCTATGACGTGTTATCGTCGTCCTTGGTCGAATGGAAGGTGTTAAGTTCATGAGTGCCATGGTTTCTTCGGGTGCATGGGGGCCAGAGTATGGTGAAGGAGTATTGAATAATGTAGTTGGCAGAAAATGATATTGAATGGAGGCTAGGCGGTGGTTCCATTTATAAGAGGCCAAGTGTAGGAAGCGGAAGTCGAGCAGCGCAAAGTGGGGGAGCGGCAGCATAGTGGTGAATTAGAAGGTATTGTAGCGCAGTTAGTAGATGTCCATGGGGAGCGGGCGGACTGGTAAGATTGGCAAATGAGAACGTGCTTAGGATGAAGTATGGATGTCGTAGAGATAGTGCAGTACAACGTCGTTGGAAGGTGTCCGCGGGTGATTTCCACAGGTGGGTTATCGTCTGTGAATAGGCTAGCGGTGAAGTGGTTGGCAGGTCTCTGTGAGGGGTTCTAGTGGCTATTCGGTAGGAGGCGGAGTGTGTGAATGACGCTAGATAGAGTTTGAGTATTTGGGGAGTGCTAGCAAGAGAATTTGGAAGAATTGGACGGATAGGTCAAGCAAGATCGTGTTATCAAAGGAGAAAGGATCTCGGCAGGGTCTAGAGTGGCGCAAGGAGTAGCTTCGGGCTAAGTGGGGGAATCCCACTATCTGCAGTTGGGTTGTCGGGTTGTGTTATCATAGAGTTACAGATTGTCAGCGTGTTGGCAAGTTATTTCAGCTAAGGGAAAGGAGTAAAATGGTGATTGTGCGTGGAATTTGATGAATGTGTGCAAAAGTAGGCCCTGTCAGGTCAGGGTTAGGATTTGGAAGATTCAGAATTTATGCTTAAGGCATGGGCGAGTTGTAAGGATAGTGACTCGGTCACGTGTTTCCTTGAAAAGGGTGTTCCTGTGCTAGAAGAGCCTTGGAGTTGATTTGTGTTCGGGGCCAGTCGGAGTGGGTGACTCCCAATAGCGGTCCTAGTGAGTTCAAAAGTTAAGAATGCAGCGTTTAAGGATTTCAGGCAACAATATGATCAAGAATCGAGCTTTTGCAGAGTAATTTCTAAGAAAAAGGAGGATGGTTGGGATGTTCTATGATATGTTTCAGCATGCAGGATAGTATTGGATGCGTGATAGAAATAAACTCCGGATTGTAGGAAGATTATCAGAAGGGTATGAGACGGGCTGCGGGATTTAGGCAGCATAGTCTCGTGAATCAAGGTCACTCGGGATGAGTGAGGGTTGAGTTTTCTATGAGTTGAAGGAAGTTGTTATTATTCCTGAGGCAAATTGAAGATGATTAAAAGCAAATAGATTGATTAGCCATGGTTGAAATGGCACGTTTACGGCAGTGATCAGTTCCTTTGATGTAATGTAGTTATGCATGTGGTTTGTGCCAGTGTGTGTGGGGATTGTTGGCCGTCGTAACGGATTTCATGTGGGAGCAGTTGAGTGCTATGGCCTGTCAGGTGTAGGCGGACCCCGGAAGGGTTATGGTGGTATAGACTACTACTTAAGGATTTACATGTTGGGTGATTGTGGAAATTCACTCGTGTGTTGTGATGGTTCTCTTGAATGGATTTAAGTAAAAGGTTTCTATATAATGTAGTGTTCACTCTATTGGTGGTTCAGAAGTTATGATGGAATTCTTTCGCTACCTCGTATTGGCATGTTGGGTGCGGTAAGCAGTATGTAACTGGGAGTAAGAATCGAGATTGCGGTTCGGTGTTAATAAGGATGTCATGAGCTCGGAAGAGCAAGAAAAGTGATTTGAAAGTTCAGAATAAGCTGGTGTTTTCTTCAGTGTCACTTGAGATTGATGTTCGGTGAAAGAGGCTTTGCACCCTGGTTATGGGTTCTTGATTTGTCTTACAGCGTAGTATGGCCAGTGGTGGATGTGCAGACTTGCTACCTTGTGTGGAAGGTCATGGAAGCGTTACCACGAAAAGATTTTATAAAGTGTGACATGTAGTCACTTGATGGATTGAAGTTTGGACTGAGATTAAAGAAGTGCAATATTGCTTAATTGAGAATTTACTCTTGGAGGGCGTTCGATTAAGTTGATTATGGATTATGGGGTGTTTGTCCCGGTGATGATGGTTGTTCTCGTGTATTATGAGAGAAAGTGGTTAATATGGACCCAGGTAAAATCTATGAGCTTAGTTTGGTGTGAGCAAGGTGGCTCGATGTTAGTGGATGGATTTAAATATGATTATGGGCTCCATATGAGCCAAACATGTTCATTTCAGTAGAGCGCTTTTCATGGAAAGGTATTAGAACAGTGGATGTTATTCCGTCTTCGTCAAATTCATGTGTTATTATGATCGTGCCGTGTGAGTTGTGAAGCGGCTTGATAATTTCCTATGTGTTGAGGTCCCGCGTAGTGGGGATGTTATGTGAGAAGGATAGCTCTTGAGATACATAGTGTATATATATATATATATCGCACCTTAGTTGTGTTTGAGTTTTGTAGTATGCGGATTTATCAGTCTCCCCAGGATGGTATTATGCACTTAGCGTGCTTGTGATCGATATTCAGTAATTTGTAGTAGTGAGCAAATCAACTCTGTATATATATCTTCTTATGTAAATTTTATGTGTGGATCGGGTGGCACGTCGCCACGGGTATGTTATTCGGATCAGGTTGCACGCCACAACAGTGTGATGATGAGAAGAGTTAATATATTTATTTTCCTTATGTTTTATTTCCTATTTTATGAGAAAAGTTCATATTAGTTGCGTGAGTTGAATAGTCCC
>ML309645.1:0-11553 GCA_005239505.1 Nicotiana paniculata
CATTAAAATAAATTATCATTCTAGCATCTTCTGAAACCATGATTAATACTGAGCATTTAGAAACCATGCTTAGGAATTCTACATACGCATCATTCTGCATCTCTATCTGTGCAATATGTTATAGGGTCCTAATCTCTCAACTACATTTGGGCTAATTACTAAGGTATAAAAAGTATAACCATCCCACTCAGTTTTCTCAAAAAATAACTGGTAATGCTTCTGTGTTCTGAACAACCTAGAATGGCATGTTTAAGTAATGATTTGCAACAGTTCCTTTAATAATTCTGTTAATATACACTGCCCTAGGCAAGCCTTAGGTAGTTAATTTTTTTTCAAAAATTAAAAATCTGTCTCTCTTGTGTGTGTTGCTTAACAGTAATAGGTATTTCTTCTAAAGCAGTAGACAAATTGATTAAGAGCATGTTTTCCTTGAGTTATAAAACAAGTCTGCATGTCTGTTTATCCTCTGAATTCACCTAGATACCATGTCTTAGGATCTTAATTAACAACACTACCCTTATATGTGTTTGAGTCGTGCTAATTATATGCATTATCTGCGGAAGAAAATCTGAGCTTCCTATATGCTCCTATCTGTTTCCCACTGACTGCAGTCCTATATGTTCTTTGCTTGTCGCCTTAGGATTTTTGCCCCCTTTAAACCTGAAGGTCTGCCTAGAACTCACCTTTTAGGATAGTAGTCCTAACCTTCTCCAGGACTGATAGGATGGGACGGGTAATAGCACGCAATAAAATCTGTGACCAACACACGCTTTAATCACCTTCACGGGGCGGGAAGGGTAGAATATGAATATGATGACCGGTGCGCTAATACCATGTGTAGACCCTCTTCGAGGAGTGATTACCGGGTATTGCATTGATGTGATCCATATTATTATAAACCTAGGACACCTCTTATATGCTTAGCTCATAATCCTTTTCAAAGTCTAATCTCCTTTACTATTTTCAAACATCTGCATNGAGGATAATTTCAAGCCCTTACCCAAATCTTTGGTTAGTAACGTAGTTGTAATTGAACCCCTTAGCTGCCCTAACGCACGGATAAAATCGTTAGGTGGCGACTCTCCAAAATATGCAAAACCCCTTTCCCAAAAGGAATGAGTTGTCCCAACCAATGTCATAAACTCGATCTCCGCGAGGAAAAAGGGTGCGCGACAGCATGGCGACTCTGCTGGGGATTATAGGATTTTACCATTTCAAATTATTTCGTGAATTTATGCCTTTATTTTAAACACTTGCACCCTTTCCCATTCCCGTTGCATGTAATTAATTGTTTACTTTGAGTTTCCAAACGTAACTGACATGTCTCTTTGTTTCCTTTTTGTAACTGCTTTAAATCATTATTACCGTTTTTACCGCTTTCTTTAACGTGCAAATACGTGACAACTTGTTTTAATACTCATTGCATAAATCATGATCAACATTCATACTCCACTTGTGCCAAACAAAATACTATAGCAATGCTTGATGAGTGGTTGTGTCTTTCCTATATTATCACCCACTAAATTTGAAAAGGCTTATTAGCGGTAAAACCAGTCAATCAGCGGTGCAGTCGACGGTTCCGTGCCTTTCCCCCTTGAGTTGTCTGCTCAAGGGTACCAGTCTAAAACCCCATAGAAACCTTACTCTATTGAACTATTGCATGCATCATGGTCAAACCTAGTCAAATCTAAAGTGTCATCCGCATGATAGCTTTTAAGATAGCCTTATCCAAAAGTCCACCGGGTTTCCCTAAACCCAAATGAACACCCTCACGTTCCGTGCATTTATTTGGAGAACTAAATTCTTATTGTTAATTATTGATGTTAAATAGTCGAGTCCGGTGGGGGTAAGGGCCTAACCTATTTGTTTTTCAGAAGAAGAAAAAATGAGGCACGAAGTCCCCAGATTCGGCATGGTCTCCAACATCCACCCAAAATTGCTGAGTTGGTAGGAAGATCTACACTCTAGCGACAAAGCTATCACCAGGAAACACTTGGGTAATCTACCATCTCTTCTGGAAACCAGCCTAACAAAATGATAGTAGAGGCTGCTACCCTTTCTGGGATCACAAAAGATCTGTGTTCCGCTTTGGGAACATCAAAATGGCACCATTGATAGAAGAGATAGGAGGGTTGGCTAACCTAGTATGTGAAACTCCGGGGTTGCTAATGCCTGATAACTGCACAGGAAGAAGTTTCCTCAAAATGATGGGTCTGAAAAAGGACACGGAATTGGTAGGTTTGGAGGATTCATACATTCCTTTTGACTACTTGTACGAACGGTATGGCTACAGCAAATCATACTGTACCTACCATGACGAGTTTGCTATCACCTCTATGGGACACGTCCATCATCGAGTGTTCGTGTTTATGGTCTGCTTTTTGGGATTGATCGTGTTCCCGATGAAGAAAGAAAGGATCCATACCAGGCTAACCATGGTAACTAAGAAGAAAGAAAGGATCCATACCAGGCTAACCATGGTAACTAAGACCATAATGGAAGTGTTAAATGGGAAATATTTCAGCATTGTGCCCATGATCGTTGCAGATATGTACCGGGCCTTAGAAAAATGTCAACAAGGAGCAAAGCATTTCGAAGGTTGCAATCTGTTACTCCAACTCTGGCTTGTAGAACATCTACAAAAGGGGGAATATCGACAGTACATCCACCGCCGAGTGTGGGATACCACATCGCTTTCCATCACCCAAAGCGAATGAACTATACCCCTGACATGTTCGTTCAACCTGAAGTTGCTAAAGGATGGGTCGAGCTTTTTGATAACCTGACTGAAGAACAGGTTCAATGGATGTTCGAATGGTTTCCAACAGATGAGTTCATCATTCGATCCTGAGACGCATCATTTCTGGTACTAATTAGTCTAAGGGGGACACACCCTTACGTCCCTCTTCGAGTTATGAGGCAAGCAGGAAGGAAGCAAGTCATCCCTAGGTTCGAGAAGATGAGCCATCTCCGAGCCGACTTTCAAAATAATGGCAGTCCTCACAAGTGCCAAGCTCAGCACCTATGGCACTGCAAGGTTATACTTGAGAAAGACACCATCGAACCGGACAGGTATCACGCCGGTTATACCCCTTTCTATTTGGGCTGGTTATAAGAAGATTTGAGTGGTCAGAGCAAGCCAGGGTACATCCGAGGTCACAGGGTTGTAGATGAAAGGGCTGAAGCACAAGTCAAGTTCAACCAGTTGCGTAAAAGGATCCGGGAAAATGAGGATGATCACCACAAGATACATGAGTCCAACAAAAAACTGATCGAGGAATGGAAGGACATGGCTATCAGCGCCAACAAGAGGCTGGGATATTTGGAACGAGGTATAATCGATTTGGAAGAAAATTTCATTAAAAGGGTTGAAGATTGTAGAAAGGTTGAGGGAGCTGCAGAGGGATACCTAGCCAGAACTTATCTTCTGCTGGGACTTCGCGAGCTGGGAAAGCTGTTAGAAGAAAGCAGGAGTGCCGAATCTGGGCAAGGTCCTTCTGGGACCAAGTAGATAGGAATTCTTTATCTTTCTATCAATGTAATAAGGTCAATGACCATTAGTGATTTTTATTTTTTCGTGTTTCGTTTTGGGATTTGTCTATTTTATTATCAATAAAATGAGGCATTTAGCATTTTAATTTCTCCAAATCAATTTGTCGCTAGGCCTACCTCAGGCACAAAGAGGTCCCTAACTTAGGACACGCTTTCATTTCTGCATTATGTGTTTAAATACTGCAATACTTTTTTCAGAATCCTCACTGACTTGGTTACGTTTTGTTTTTATTTTTTCTTACTCCCCTCCCCAAAGGTTAGTTCGTGCATTCTGGCATCATCAGCCTATCGCACCAAATCCAAGGGCTCTCCACCTACTCCTCCCCCTAGTCCTCCTATGGGCAAAGACAAAGGAAAAAGTAAGATGGAAGAGTCCAGCGGCATTAGAAAGGAGAATGTGATTGAAAGGGTAGAGGCCACTGATGGCCGAAGTATTCAGGTCCTGCATGAGAACATGTCGCCACTTGAACAAAAATTGCTGAAGTTTCAGGAAGAACTCGATCAAGTCCGGAATCTGGCCAACTTGTCATTTTCCCTCAACGTCCCTGACGTCAACCTTCCAAATGCTCAAAACCCCGCACCTCCACAAAATATCCCAAGACAGCAAAATCATCCCGCACCCCATCATCACACCACTCCCCCAAAGAACTGAACTCTCCCGACACAGTACAATACTTGCCACACTGCAAATAACACCCCGCTACTCATCCAAGAACCTCAAAAACCCACAAAAGACCATTTCCACACCTATAAAAATCCCATATATGTGGAAACCATGACCCACTCCACTCCGCCTATCCCACAGGCATCCGAATTTGACGAAAAGGATTTACTTATCAAGAACCTGGCCGAGGAGCTTAAGAAACTGACCAACCGAGTTCAGGGTGTTGAAGGGACCAAGGGGATTGAAGGGTTTAATTATGAATACCTTTGTATCCAACCTGATGTCGAACTGCCCGAGGGATACAAACCTCCAAAGTTCGAAATGTTTGACGGTACTGGTGATCCAACAGTCCATCTGAGGACCTATTGCGACAAATTGGTCGGCGTGGGAAAGGATGAAAGAATCTGTATGAAGTTTTTCATGAGGAGTTTGAAGGGAGATGCAATGTCTTGGTACATCAGCCAAGACCCTGAGAAATGGTCAAACTGGGTAAGCATGGCGTCTGATTTCATGGACAGGTTTAGATTCAACACAGAGAACGCACCAGATGTGTTCTACATTCTTGAATAAGAAGCCTACAGAAACCTTTCGCGAGTATGCTACTCGCTGGAGGTCCGAAGCCGCTAAATTCAGACCTGCTCTAGAGGAAGGACATATGAAAAAGTTCTTTGTCCAGGCTTAGGACCCGCAGTATTATGAACGGTTATTGATGGTTGAGGGCCACAAGTTCTCTGACATCATCAAATTGGATGAGAGGATTGAAGAGGGTATTAAAAGCGTTATGGTTACAAATTTTTAAGCCTTGCAAGTCAGTAACAAGGCTCTATAGTCCGGTGGTGTGTCTAAGAAAAGAGATGTGGGAGCCGTAATGGTTGCACAAAGAACCAAGTCCCACTCAAGTACCAAACCTATCCAACACCTCCACTTACATATCATCCCTCGCCAAATTACCAAGCACCCTCACCAAATTATCAAGATCCACCACCAAATTACCAAACTCCACCACCTTCCTCCCAAGCTCCACCACCCACATATCAACATGTTTCACCCAAATATCCACAACCCGCTCTTGTCTACCACACTTATAATTCTCAGCCATTTCATTACCAATCACCCCCTGCACGCCAAAACTTCCTTAGACCTTGTACCAATTTTGAACGATGTCCTCCAAAGCAATATACCGCCATAGCCGAGCGCATTGACCAGCTATATGAAAAACTCAAAGCTGCTGGTTATGTTACACCTATCCCTGCTGCCACCCCTGAGAATCCTTCTCAGTGGGTTAACCCAAACAAATCATGTGCATACCATTCCAGCATGAAGGGACACACCATCAAAGAATGCCGTTCTCTGAAGGACAAAATACAGGCTCTCATTGACAACAAGATTATTGTGGCAAAAGACCCCACTCCAAACTTCCGCGACAATACTCTGCCAGACCATAAGGGTAAAGGTATCCACATGATTGAAATAGAAGATGATTGGGATCCCAAGGGGTTGATCGGGTTTCTCACAGAAGGCGATGACCCAAAGAAATCTGCTGTCACTCTCCAACCGATCATAGTCCAGATTCAGCCATCTGAGGCTGCTGAGGTGAATATGTCTATACCATTTGAGTTTGAGGCAGCACCACCGGCAAAGTCACCAGTGCCAATTGAAGTTGAGTTTGTATCTCCAGCAAATACACCAGCTTCATTCGAGATCGCAATCTTTCCACCCCGAACACACATTCTGTTTGAAATAAAGACGGCTGCACCAATTCCGGTGGCAATGTCAACCATGCCACCCTTCTATTCAAATGGTATTCCTTGGGACTACACAGCCGAGGCAAGAAGGAAAAGTAAGGTCAGGTCTTAGGAAGCCGTCGCAAAATAGGGTATGACGAGAACTGGTAAGGTCTACACCCCTAAGCATCTGGCTGAGTCAAGCAAGCAGGCCGCCAACTGGCCTCCCCTTATCGAAATGGTACCTTATGACCTTTGGAGAAAGATACAAGCTAAGGAGTATTCAGTCATCGACCATCTGAACAAGTCATTGACCATCTGAACAAGACACTGACACAAATATCCATCCTTTCTCTGCTGCAGAATTCCGAAACACACAGAAATGCTTTGTTGAAAGTGTTGAGTGAAGCATATGTGCCAAACAACATCACTAGTGGGGAAATGGCCAATATGGTAGGTCAGGTACTGGAGAGTCATAAAATCACTTTTCATGAGGATGAGCTACCACTTGAAGGATTGGGGCGCAACAAAGTGTTGCACATCACCGTGCATTGTGAGGATTATTTCATCACCAGAATCTTGATCGATGGAGGTTCCAGTCTTAACATCTATCTGTTGATAACACTCAAGAAATTGGGTAAAGGGCTACATGAGATAAAGGATGGGGCGATCAATGTGAAAGCCATCGACAGTTCTCAGAGGTCCACCATGGGGGAGATTAGTCTATGTCTACAGATGGGACCGACTTTGTTCGAAGTGGATTTCCAGGTGATAGATGTTCCGGCATCCTACAACTTGTTGTTGGGACGACCCTGGATTCATGTTGTTGGGGCCGTAGCATCAATTGTAACGACCCGACCGGTCGTTTTGAGCTTTAGCACGTCGTTCAGTGGTTTGAAGTCGCGAGCAGCTTCATTTCAGGTATTATGACCCGTGGGCGCAATCGGAATTGAAATTTAGGAAGTTTAGAATTGATTTGAAAAGAAAATTCTCATTTCAGAAGCCTTAAGTTGGAGAAATCAGCTAAGATTGGAATTTTGAGTAAACAACCTCCGAATCAGGATTTGAAGGTTTCAGCAAGTTCGTATGATGATTTCGGACTTGGATGTATGTCCGGCTCGGGGTTTGGATAATCCGGGAGCGCTTCGGTGTATATTGTGGAAGTTAATTTTAGAAGGATTTCATGAATTTGGGCTTGAAGTGCATATCAGTGAAGTTGATGTCCGTTTGGGATTCCAAGTCTGGGAATAGAACCGTATGGTGATTCTGGAATTGGGAGCACGATCGGAAGTGAATTTGGATGTCCGTAGGTCATTTTGGGGTCATTTGGCTAAAGACAGAATTTTGAAGGTTTTTGAGTAATCCGACCGGAAGTGGAAGTTTTGACATTGAGGTCGGAATGTGATTCCAGAAGTTGGAGCAGGTCCGTAATGTTGAATATAACTTGTGTGCAAAATTTGAGGTCAATCGGGTGTGATTTGATAGGTTTCGTCATCGGATGTAGAAATTGGAAGTTTAAGTTCATAAAGATGGGAACTGGGTGCGATTCGTGATTTCGATGTTGTTTGACGTGATTTGAGGCCTCGAGCAAGTCCGCATTATGTTTTGGAACAGGCAGGTATAATTGGACGGGGTCCCGGGGGCCTCTGGTGGATTCCGGGTGGTTGACGGATCAATGTTTGAAGTTGAAGAAGGCTAAAGGCTGCTGTCATCTGGTGTGACCGCACCTGCGAGGCTTTGAACACATGTGTGGAGCCGCAGGTGAGGCTAAGGGCACCGCAGGTGCGAGACTGGGGCTGGAGCTGCGGGACCGCAGGTGCGGGAGTTTGGCCGCACCTGCGGAATCGCAGGTGCGAAGAGGGATCGCAGGAGCGGGAGTTGCTGGGCTGAGTCAGAGCCGCACCTGCGATGGAAATTCCACAGGTGTGGAGCCGCTGGTGCTTAGCCTCATGAGCGGCTATTGCACCACAGGTGCGAAAAGGGCTGGAGGCAATGGGGTGTTTTAGGAACGTATTTTTTGCCATTTCTTCATTTCTCTCATATTGGTGTGGAGATTTTGGGAGCTTCAAGAGGGGGATTTTCAACAAGCATCACTAGGTAAGTGAACTCTTCCCATTCCTAAGTTAAATGTGTGATCTTACATGGATTTGAACATGAAAATTGGTAGGAAATTTGGGAAATTTTTGAAGAAACCTAGAAAATGTAAATTTGGAATTTAGCCACAAATTTGAGTATGTAATGTAGAGTAAATTGCATGATTGATCTAGTAGAGCTACGGATAGCATGTATCTTCAAGAATTTCGGATTTCCGGGCACGTGGGCCCGAGAGAATTTTGGTCATTTCTCTGAGCGGGGTTGGGAAAGTATATAATCTGAATTCGTTGTGAGTATTAGGATGAATTTTCATTGCTTTGTCGTTATGTGGTAGTTTTGGAGCGTTGTGCGTCTGTTGTAGTCATCGTAAGGGCTTGGAATCCGCTGTTGGAATTTCGAAGCGAGGTAAGTCTCATTTATAACTTTGTGAGGGGGAATCGTCCCCTAGGTGAATTAATTCAATACATGCTATTATCTTCGGGGGCTACGCACGCACGAGGTGACGGGAGTCCGTGCGTAGCTACTATTATGCCATGTCCGGGTAGTCTAGGACCCACTAGCATGACTTACGTGTTGTACCAGTAATCCTTCCTGTAATATTAAACTGCTAATATAATCGAAGACGTAATTGAATATCTAAAAGAAAACTAGAGTTCATCTTGTTAATCTTCTAAAAAGAGAATTTATCTCTCTATGGATATTTGTGTACCTGGACTAGGTTGTATCGTGGAATATCATTAAACTTGACAAATGAGTTTCAAAAACAAATGATTTCAAAACCTATATTTCATGTTTCTTTTAATAAGGATTTTACCACTTTCCTGAGAAATCGGTTTTCTTGATAAAATATGGATTTAATGTGTGGAAATGTGTCAGCACCCGAGTCGCAAGTATGATTCGCGAGCGGGGGAAGCTTTATAATATTCAGTATAAGTGTGCCAGCACTCGAATCGCAGGTATGATTCGCGATCGAGGGAAGCTTTATGGTAATTTGGTACAAATGAGTCAGCACCCGAGTCGCAGGTATGATTCGCGAGTGGGGGAAGCGTTATAATATTCAGTATAAGTGTGTCAGCACTCGAATTGCAGGTATGGTTCGCGATCGAGGGAAGCTTTATGGTAATTTGGTATAAATGTGTCAGCACCCGAGTCGCAGGTATGATTCGCGAGCGGGGGAAGCTTTATAATATTCAGTATAAGTGTGTCAGCACTCGAATTGCAGGTATGATTCGCGATCGAGGGAAGCTTTATGGTAATTTGGTATAAATGTGTCAGCAACCGAGTCACAGGTATGATGCGCGAGCGGGGGAAGCATTATGACTATTTAGTGGTTAGATATTCCTTCGACTCCGGCCGGTTGTCTTATCCTTGTGTGTGCATGACCATTTTGTACGGTTTTATTGATATTGTCCTGACATGTATTTGGGAAAAAGGAAAGTGTACTTTGTTGTTTATTCTTGATAGTTACCTGGATTTCTGTACTTCATACGTATTCGCTGCTCACTGTCTTACATGTCTACTGTATTTCACCATATTCTGTCATATATTATATTGTTGGACCCTAGTGAGTGTCTAATTCGACCTCTCGTCACTACCTCTCTAAGGTTAGGCGGGTGACTTACTGAGTACATGTTGTTTTTGTACCTCATGCTTCACTTGTTGTGCATTTTTATTGCACAGGTACTTTCATAGCAATGTGGAGAATTCGGAGACTTAGGTGAGCTGCATCATCATCCGGAGGTGATCCGCAGCTGACAGAGTCTCCTTCGTATTTTATTTATTTCATTTAAATTTCCTTGTCTAGTTGTATTTCGGACAGGCTTGTAATGATTGTTTAAATTCTTAGAAATTGCTCATGTACTTGTGACACCGGGTTCTGGGATATGTGTTGGGTTATAATTATTAAAGTTCAGTATTCAAACCATTTTTCCTAATTGACAGATTTTTATTTGGTTATCATGTGATAAAGTGAAAGGAAATGTTTTCATAAATGTTTTAAAATCAGAATGTTATTTCAATTAATTAATTATTTGGCTTGCTTGACATTAATGTCCAGTGCCATCACGACCCTTAGGGATTTTTGGTCGTGAAAACATGGTATCAGAGCGCTAGGTTCCCATAGGTCTCACGAGTCATGAGCAAGTCTAGTAGAGTCTTGCGGATCGGTACAGAGACATCTATACTTATATTCGAGAGGCTACAGGGCTGTTAGGAGTACTTCCCTTCTTGATTCTTCATCGTGCGAGTTCATTCCTTTGAGGCTTATGCCTATATTCATACCAACTCAATCTTACGCGTCACGAAGCACTTGCTATGGATCAGGAATTTGAGGAATGGGAATGGTGCTACGAATGTAATTCAAGATGCTTCCATGTGTAATTGGTCGTGGCTGTTGTTATGGACCTGCAGAGGAATAATATGTTTTTTCAGCTCAGTAGTTATATTTCTGGGAGCCTTAAGGCTATGCTCAGGTAGTGATGATGCTTGAAATTGGTTGTCACACGGTGTCGTTATGATGATAGAATGCTTGCCCGTATGTTGAGGGTGATGAATGGTTTGAAGGGAGGTCTTCTCAGAGTTTGATTTCGATAATTCAGTGTTTTTTTGTCGGCAGAGGAAGGGCATTTGGGTTATGAATGGTCCGGTTAAGGTTGATAAGGTAGTAAGACTTGGCATCTTCAAGTGAGGTGGGATATGCATCTGTGACGTGTAGTCGTCGTCATTGATCGGATGGAATGTGTTAGGTTCGGCGGTGCTATGGTTTCTTCAGTTGCGTGGGGTCAGAGTATCGAGAAGAAGTGTTGAAGAATGCGGTTGGCAGGGATCGTGAGCTACGGTGCTTCAGTACCGGATAAGTGTTGTTAATGAAGGCAGCTAGAGAAAGATGATCTTCGGAGAGCGTGAAGTCGTGGTGATCAGCTGGTTTGAGATCTACAGAGAACGGTCCTGAAGTAAGGCTAGGCGGTGGTTCCATTTCTAAGAGGCCAGGTGTAAGAAGCGGAAGTCGTAGGGTTGTCTTCGCATAGGGTCGCGGATTGTCGGCGTGTTGGCAAGTTATTTCAACTAAGGGAAAGGAGTAAGATGGTAATTGTGTGTGGGAGTTGATGAATATGTGCAACAGTTGGCCCCGTCGGGCCAGGGTTAGGCTTGGAAGATTCAGAATTTAGCTGAAGGCATGGGCGAGTTGTAAGGATAGCGACTCAGTCACGTGTTTCATTGAAAAGGGTGTTCCTGTGCTAGGAGAGCCTTGGAGATTGTATTCGGGGCCAGTCAGAGTGGGTGACTCTCAATAGCGGTCCTAGTGAGTTCAAAAGTTAAGAATGCGGCGTTTAAGGATTTCAGGCAGCAGTATGGTCGAGAATCGAGCTTTTGCAGAGTAATCTCTGAGAAAAAGGAGGATGGTTGGAATGTTCTATGATATGTTTCAGCATGCAGGATAATATTGGAGGAGTGAGAAAAATAGACTCCGGATTGAAGAAAAGATTATTAGAAAGGTATGAGACGGGTTGCGGGATTTGG